>JAKOGI010003598.1:0-48102 GCA_029747015.1 Carnegiea gigantea | reverse complement strand
ATATATATATCTTGGATGAGGTGAACTCAATCCAAAAAATAAGGGTCTTACCAGACAAGGTTTGGGGTTTCCATAACTTGGTTGAAGCAAGATCCTCTAAAAAATTGTAGGTCTGTCTCGAATGGATTCGATTCTGCCAGAGTTACTCTTTTTCATCACTGATGCTCCATGAGATTGAACAGCTTCTAGTAGAGGATCCGCTCTAGATCGTGAAGACCAGAATAGTGCTAGGAGTTAGCCAGAATGGAAGACCAAGAGGGAGCTAGGAGGAGTGCGATTTTTGAGAGATTCAATCCGTAAATACATCTGGATATCAAAATTAGAGCAATTGTTTGCAAATTGGATGTCTTGATTTGGACAAAGCCCACGAAAAGCATCATACAGTGATAGTGGGGTAGGCAAAGAAGGCTCTAAATTGACAGAGCAAGGCCAAAAAATATCTCGTAACACCTAGATTTGGGTAAAGAAGCATTGGCAAGAAGGACTGGAGAAAGATGGATAGCAGGCAGCATCAATGGAGAGCTTGTTACTGTATAGAGGAAGGCTAAGGAATTCTACCAGTAGGTGTTGAGGACAAGGTAGATCTAGAGGCTTATTCATGAGCAGCTAGGGTTCATACTCTCATTAGATGGTCTCTCTTTCTCACTAGAGTTTTCTCTCTCTCTCTCACTAGAGAATTCTATTTACTCCTATTCAACTTACCTTGCCTGAGTTTGTATGCGCTGGCTTGCTAAATTAAAGGCTAATTAAATATGATTAATTATTCCTTTGTGAATAAAATAATCCTTTTCTATAATAATAATAATAATAATCCTTGAGTTTGCATGTGCTCTTTTGCCGGATAAGAGCGTAAAGATGTTGGGTTTATGACCCAAATTCCTTTTGCCGATTACCTGGCATTCAGGATTATATTGTGTGTTTGAGATCTTCTATATTATGAAAATTATATTATTTTCATATTTTGGGTTGAAGATCTTTTTTTTTTGGGAATGATGAGACTTGGTGGCCAAGATACTATGGTGGCTAGAGTTTTCTCATCCTAGTCTTCTTGAGCCCTTTATAAAGGGCACGCATCAAGCCTCCTCCATCATCATCATCATCATCAACACAGCAACATACAAGAACATTAGTCGTTGTGAGCGTTCTAGTTCCGCTATTCTAGTCTTGAGAGAGAGAATATTTTAGAGTGATTGCAATCACTAATTGATTTCTCCTTAGAGCATATCGCTCTGAGATTAATCTTATACTCTCCTTTCTTATAGTGAATATTTTGCTCGTAGTCCGTGGTTTTTTCTATATTGGATTTTCCACGTATATCTTGGTGTTCATCTATCTTGCTCTTTAATATCGTTTTTGTGATTCTTTGTTGTTTTCAGTTTATTCCTATCCAATCCTAACAAGTAGTATCAGAGCGTTGGTTATGGGATGGCATCAGTCATAGAATTCGATATACCCAAATTCGATGGGAAGATGAGTTTCAACATCTGGAAGATCCAAATTGTGGCAGTTCTTACCTAGAATGGGTTAAAGAAGGCAGTCGTTGGAAAAACGAAGAGATCTTTAACCATGACAGACGAACAATGAGAGAAGCTCGTTGGCCAATTGATTCTTGCTTAGGCTTTGATCTAACTTGTTTATGCTAGAATTTAAAGATTTTCCTCGCGCCCTCCAAATGTTCGATAAAATACTTGAAAGAGCTTTCATTCATGTTTTGGGGCATTGACTTATGCTGAAATGTGAGTTCAATTGTCTAGTATGGGTAGAGAGAATGACTAGCATTTAGATATAAAAATAGTCCCGGTCCTAGTTAGATCTGCAGTTTCTACTTTTGTAGTTTAATCAGGTTAACCCCATGAAAATAGGTGGTTAGAACAATTAAATTAGCCTTCAACCCTTGAGAGAGGGCTTAGGTGAGCTTTAATGGTACAACCGATCAACTCTGAATCCTAGCATAACTTGGAAAGGTCAGGGTTTAGCTTGATTTATTGGTTTATCTCAGACTTAATCATAATCGAAGTCTTTGTTTTTGTTTTAGTAGTTTAGTTTTATTTTCTATCCCTATTCATTTTGCCTAGCTTGAGACGCTTTACTTAGTTCTGGTACTTGAAAACACAACTCCCTACGGATGATACCCCGAGTACTCAATGATGCACCTTGCAGTTGGGGTTTACAAATATTAAAACTTTTCCTAACAAATATCCTCATAGTAATCTTAAACGTTATTCATGCTCTTTTTTTTTTTTTTTTTTTGGTTTGGTGCAAAGATCGATATAATTGAAATTTAAACTAGGTTAAATTAAAAGTCCCGTATTCACCTCAAGTTTCAGGATAGAGCTCCCGACTCTCATTTCCCCAGTTTTGGCCTAAAGCAAGTCTGATATTCATATCTAACACCCATACTACAAGTCTGAGCAAGATAGAATACAGACATGTACAATGTTGAGAAACCTCTCCACATTTAGGACATGATCTGTGCCCAACACATCTCTCCTTTATTAGATGCACATGTTCAGGGTCCACTAGAGATGCTATAAGGGTTCGTTGATGATTTTGCACATCCCTCTCCTAAGAGTTCCTTAGCAAATAAATGATGAGCACATTAACTCCCCTTCCTTTCTCAAGAGAAAATGCAAAAGCCTATATGTTATACCTATAGAACCAAACGTTCAATAAAATCACAGTGCAAATTAAATGAGCACAACTCTACATTCCTGTTTTGCACTACCTAGGATTTGGCTCGGAGATCAATCCCTCATTTCCAGACCATGGCATATGACTGATGCTGTTTGTGGTTGACTGCTCTGCATATCTTGCTTGCAGGCCTCCAGGGCATTCAGGCAGCAAAAGACCGCCCACATCAGAATCAGAATTCAACATAACCACTACTTTTCCCATACTAGGCCTTCTTCTCGGGTCATCTTGAATACATTGTAAGCCCAAGTGAATGCACCTTATTACCTCATTCCTTGAATGTGAATGTCTCAGTGTAGGATCCATGAAATCCAACGGTCTTCCATCTCTGAAACATCTCCATGCCTGCCAAGCAAATGATTGTTTACCGCTATGGATAAAAGAATAAAAGATACAGAGATGGGTACACCTATAGTTACATATAGTGGTTCATATACTCACAGAGCTCGGAAGGTTTTCACCAGCTGATCCTGACGGATACATCAAAGAGCTGATCTTTTTTCCACTTACAATTTCTAAGATCAGCACCCCAAAGCTGTATACATCTGATTTTATAGAGAATTGTCCAAGTAACAAGTACTCAGGAGCCATGTAACCACTGCACCATTCATGAAGCAATTATGCATATCAGACTTTTCTGTCATGCTTCTCTTCACCAGGGTATTTTCTCATTTAATTTTCAGATTTGCAGGAAAATATCGATTGATCAATATTCATTCAGGAACATGGCTTATATATTATACTGTATCTATCCACCCTGTCACTAGTGAAGAAACAGAAAGCAAAAAGCTTTTGCTAGATCCAACAAAATGGATTAAGTTAGTTTCGAATCAGATCAGAATGGGTGGATGAAATATATTCAGTCAGGTCAATCAGCTCTGGTTCCAGCTGATTCAACTTCAGTGAGATCATAGCGCACTATTCATTCATCTAACAATATCGTCAAGAAAATATAATTTAATTGGCTGGGAAAGTTTCCGCTTGAATGGATTTTAGGTACGTGAATTCATGTTCAGATCAGAATAGACGTTATATATTGCAGGTCTTGAGTCATCCAAGTCATGCAATTGTGACTTGGTAGCATGATATCTTTTCTTAGATCTAAACAATGTTTCTTGTGTAAGAAGTAATTTCTATTGGTGTAATGAAAAATTTTATGCCCCCCTGCCCGCCTTCAATTCACTACTATACTTACTGAGTACCAATGATTCTCCTCGTATCTCCATGAGTTTGCTCAAAATGGAAGATTCTTGCCATTCCAAAATCTGAGATTTTGGGGTTCATCTCTGTATCTAGCAAGATGTTTGCAGCTTTGAGATCACGATGAATAATTCGAGTAGGAGAGTCTTCATGTAGGTAGAGTAATCCCCGAGCAATTCCTCCAATAATTTTGCAGCGCATTGACCAGTCCAATTGTTTCTGCTGATCAGTATCTGTGTGCCATGGCATACGACAAGATTTGAGAGGACTGTATCCTAGCAGACAATGTATAATCCACAATGCATATAGCCACAATATTTCAGATATGACCATTGGGGGGGGGGGGTTGTTAATATCATACCAAAAAGGATGTAGTCCAAGCTTCTGTTGTGTGCAAATTCACACACTAGTAATCTTTCCTCATTTACCAAGCAAAATCCCAGCAGCCTAACCAAATTTCTATGTTGAAGCTTTGCTACCAAAGTAACCTCATTCATAAACTCTTGATCACCTTGCCAAGACCTATTGGATAATCTCTTGATAGCTACTTCTTTTCCGTTTGGTAAGGTGCCCTGATTCCAAAACCATTACAAGCAGTCAATATCAACTTTGAAGCACGAGCACGACCAATGTATGCACTGTATATTACTTCTAGAATTTTATTATAACCTTTGTTGATTTAACCCTCTACGAAGGTCTAACCATATTTCCCGCGTTACTGTTTTTATATTTTGTATAGATGGTCAAAATTGGGCAGGTATCATGCAATTGCTAAATTACCTTGTAAACAACACCAAATCCATCTCCCTGAATCCTGTGATAGTTGGAGAAGTTGTTAGTGGCCGCCTTGAGAGCTCCAAATTCATACTGCAAAGACTCAGGTGTGACGACATCATTCCGTGATGCTGGAACAGGAGCAGGAGGTCCAGATGGAGGCAGATCAGCGAGTTCTGACTGTGGCACATTCCTCTCAGTCACTGCAGTGGAAGAAATACTGTGATAGGTTCTCCTCAAAGCTTCGCCAAATTAAATGCTCAATTTTTTAACATTCCAAGTTATGATTATTATTACCAATTCCAGCATTTGAACCATGAGGTTTCTTTCTTGCCTTAATACTGAAAAGTATCACGCCTAAGGCCGTTAGAAACAGGAGGATGGCTGATGAAACAGCCAGTGCAATGATGAGTATTGTTTTCTTCCCTACATGGCACATAAACATGTCAACGTACATATATAACAGGAATTCCACTATATAGACAAAAATTTGAAATCTTTGAGTAACTTGAAAGATAATTATTGCTCTAAAAGATTCATTTAAACAGAGTTCTATTTAAATAGCCCAAAATACAGGTAATATGTAGGCCAAGCACATGACAAAGAAAAAGGTAAAAAATGGTTCTTACCTAGAGCAGGTGACCGTGGTGAATGAGGAGGAGGAAAAGGAGCTTGGGATGGAGTTGAAGCATCATTGATGTACGATAGAAAATCTCATATTAGATCATAACATTTATAGTAAATCTCATAGAAAATCTCATATTGGAGTTCCTACTTCCTAATACAAAGTCAAACTATTAAATGCCGGTTACTTAAAAGGGTGTGAAAGTTAAACCTGCTCACTTGCAACATAAACTGTGGCCGGGGAGGGGGTTGATGCAACTGGGAGATTGTGAAAACTTTTCTTACCTGAAGGCGGGAACAGATTAATTGAAGCAGGTGCAGGAGGACCTGAAACTGAAACAGCAGTCAGATTTGAACTAGAATTGCATTGATTATCTACATGCAGTAGTTGTTGGGATTACTCTGTTAGAGATAAACCTTTTTTTAGCCAATCAAAATGTGGGCCGAAAAGCTAGTAGGTCAACAGATAGAAGTCAGTTTGGAAATTGGCATTAGGAATTCACAAAGAAAAAGGTTCTTTCTGGCCAAAATACTTACCACATTTTCCAAACAGTTTCACTATAAAATTTTAGTTTTCTGATAAAGAAGTTAAACACCTGATGTGAGAGTTATGTACTTGATTTAACGAGGAGGGCCGGGGATTGAAGAGGAAAATCAACATAAATTTATTTTTCTCACCGGAGTTTTGGGGTGGTGTTGACGGCAAACTTGGGACATCTGAGAGATAGAGACTACACTTGTCAGAATATATGAAGTTACAATGTCAATCAAACGAGTCAAGTGCCTGAGGAGGAAATTCAATGGAAGTTTTGCCTACCTGAGTTCTGGGGCGGTTTTGAAGGCGAAGTAGGAACAACTGTGAGATAGGAAGTAAAGTATTCAAAATTTGTGCAGTTACAACGTCAGACTCCAAGAAATCAATTTCTGGGGTTGGGCTTAATAATAGGATGATTACTAAACAGTCAAATCATGGAATTGAAAGCGAAACAGAATAGAAAATAATGTTTGTACCTGAGCAAAAGGCGTCAAAAGAATCAAGAGACTCGGAGTCAGTAACACCACAGAAGTTCAAGAGCTTCAACACACCAGTGTTATTACTGGGATTTTGATGAACAAAGGTGTTCATCTCACAAAAGCACGGCTTCTCATTCTGAGCTGCTTCTTGAATAAGAGGGCAGCAGAAGAATTCAGTTCCATTAAATGATGGGCTATTAGAATCAAATTCTGGTTTCGATGTTTGGTTAAAATGCTCATCAAGGCAATCTGCAATGTTCTTCCAACATTGTTGAGCTGACGAAGGCATAATTAGAATTGTCGACAACCACACCGTTCCCACCACGACTATCAACATCTCTTGTGTGTTGTACATTCTAATTTTCGCCCTTCCCATTATAGTTTTCTACAGTTTGACTAGAAATTTATGTTTTTGTGTTCCTCCAGCTGCTAATATTGTGAAATTTGATCAAACAGTGCCAAAAGCCATGCTACATGGATTGGTTTGTATTTCTTAAGACTTCTCCTAGAACTGTTATGTATGCTGTATACATTAATTGGTCAATATCAATAGCCAAATTCATGGATGCCCATTACATGACAGAAGACTTATTCTATGTTGCCATTTCGACAGTCACAGTACAGCTGCTTTGGTAGTTTCAATGTTTACCTTTATTTTCACACATATTCATTATGTTGCTAGCAATAAAAATACTCAATTTCACAATCTTTTATGTAATAAAAAATTTGAAGCATACTCTGTCTGATGTTTTGACTTTATGAGCCTCTGGACAACTCAGTCCCAGTAAGGGGGAACATATATGTTATATGTAATAATGCAGTCTTGTGAGGCGTTCTTTTCGTTTTTCTTTGTTTTGGGTACGATCCGAACAGTATTATTGAAGAGGATAATCAGATGATGGTATATTGTTAAGGCAGTGTGCAGATTTTTGAAATGGATGGCAAGATCTGGTACACAGCTACTGTTGCCATTATTACATCGACCTTGTATCATTAAAAGTTGAACCTTGCAACCATCTAAAAGGTGATCTAGTAAAATTCATCCACTTCTATCAAGGAGCTACAGGTCCAAATTTTACTAGAGGCATGTGAAAATTTCTCCAAATTTATAAGATACAAACCCTATTTTGTGGGGAGTAAACATTAATGTTATTCATCTTTACCTTAAGTGGGGCTTGCTCTAGGATCCTGGGATTCTTAAGACTCAAGAGATTCATCTGATCTTTGCACCAGATTTGTCTTTTTATTTTTTTAAATTTTGTTTCTTTAGGAGTAGTGGTGTAACTGTTGTTCCAAGTTAACTCAACGTGTTATTTTTTTTTTTAAAATTTATTTCAAGAAAGCAGCCTCAGCAATTTGGTATGCAGAAACAGAAGAGAATAACAGTGCCTGAATAAAACTGTTGAACTAGCTACCCTGTTTCAGAGTTGGAGATTTGTAAAATATTTGTTGTAATTTGCTGAAGAGATCTCGTTACGGAGGTGCTTGCACGTATGACTCATCCCTCTCTGAACTGTGAAGAGGTGACTGATTTACAAATAGAAAAAGGTGCACTCTAGCACCATTGTCCTTTGTGCAAGCAAATATTCAATACATTCACACAACTACTTGAAAATTTTACACTTTTATTCAACTTACACCACTATCTAGCAAGTGGCTCCGAGAAGGGCACTTCACTTCCAGACCATGGCATTGAACTAGTGTTGGTTATGGACGATTGCTCTGTTGCTTCTGCATATCTTGCGCGTAGGATCCCAGGGTGTAGAGGTAATAAAAGAGCGCCAACATCAGAATCAGAGTTGAACATAAGGACCACTCTTTCCATACTGGGTCTGATTCTCATGTCTTCTTGGACACATAATAAACCGATGTGAATGCATCTTATTATCTCATTCTTTGAGTACGAATCCCTCAATGTTGGGTCAATGAAGTCCAATGGTCTTCCGTCTCTGAAACATATCCATGCCTGCAGAACGGATACTTGCAGGGATGAAAAACATGCAAATGACATATATCTTGCAAAACATGTGAAGAAACATATATAGGAGTGACTTATACTCACATATCTTAAAAGGTTTTCTCCGGCTGATCCAAATTGATAAATCAAAGAGGTAACACTTCTTCCACTAACAATTTCCAAGACTAGCACGCCAAAGCTGTATACATCTGATTTTACAGAAAATTGTCCATGTGCCAAATATTCTGGAGCCATGAAACCACTGTTCCATTCATGACAACAAATAATACTCATATTAAATCACCAATTCCATCATCTGGTCATGATAAAGATAAACTATACCCCCGCCCCCCGGGTTTAATGATGAAGAATGCCAGATAAGAGGTTCAGCTAATAGGCCTGTCGAAACAGGCAGGTGAGCCTTATTAGTACGTAGTAGCTTTCTTTTGAATGTGCAATGAAATGAGTAAGACCACAGAAAGAAACAAAACGGTGGAAATAGGGGAAAGAAAACATTGGAGCTTAGCTGTTGGCACTCACTAGGTCCCAATAATTTTGCTTGTAGCACCACGAGTCTGTTCAACATGAAAAATCTTGGCCATGCCAAAGTCCGCAATTTTGGGGTTCATCTCCGCATCTAGCAAAACATTAGAAGCTTTCATATCTCGGTGGATAATTCGAGTGGGAGAGTCTTCATGCAGATAAAGCATCCCCCGAGCTATGCCTTTTACAATGTTGTAGCGCCTTGGCCAGGTCAATTGCTTTTGTTTTTCAGGATCTGTGCCATCATATAATTATGCATTAGTGTATGGCTGAATGATGTCCTAGTTAACTAGCATGAGCAGGATGATTTTAATTCAGGGTTTGGAGAGTGCTATACCAAATAAAAGGTAGTCTAAGCTTTTGTTCTGCATGAATTCATACACAAGTAACCTTTCCTCTTTAGCCAAGCAAAATCCTACCAACCTAACCAAATTCCTATGCTGAAGCTTCGCTAACAATGCAGCCTCATTCTTAAACTCTGTGTCACCTTGCCAGGAGCCCCTTGATAGTCTCTTCACAGCTACTACCTGCCCATTTGGTAAGGTGCCCTGCATCCAAAAAACCATGAATAATCCTGCACACGTTAATCCAAGTCAATTTTGCTGTATTCTGTTAGGGATCATGCAATCACTTGATTACCCTGTAAACAACACCAAATCCCCCTTGACCGATCTTGTGATCATTAGAGAAGTCATTAGTGGCTTCCTTCAAAGCTCCAAATTCATATTGCAAAGACTCAGGTGTGATGATATCATCCCGTGATGGTGGATCAAAAGGTGGAGGCGGATTAGCTGGTTCTGACGGTGGCACATTCGCATCTGGCATTGAAGCAAAAGGAATAATATGATGGGGGACATCAAGGCATCACTCCTAAAAGTACACATATTAAAACACAAAGCTGTGATTATTATTAGTTATGACAAATTCAGAATCTGCATGTACCATTTGGTTTCTTCCTTGCCTTCACACCGTAAAGTATTATGCCTAAGGCCATTAGCACCAGGAGGACGGCTGACGAAACAGCCACAGCAGTGATGACATTTTTCTTCCCTATATGAGAAGGAAAAGTGTCAATTTATGAAGATGATAACAGTTACGGATCATGGGTAAAGCAGAGTGACCACTCCAATTCTAAGGACAACAAAATTCTTACCAACAGCAGGAGACGGCGTTGAACCAGCTGGTGCTTGCCGGGGACTTGAACCATCTACGAGAGAAATAAAAAAGAAAGACCTCACTAAACCATGCATTTTGTTGTATATCACATAGTCAGCTCACTCGCTTCCTGGTGCTAGTCGAATTAATTGTCTGATACTCACCTCTATGGGTATGAAACCTGGCATTGCAACCAATATACTTGGGGGGGGGGGGGGGGGGGGGGCGCTAATGCAATTGGTAGATAACAAAAACTTTTCTTACTTGAAGGCGGAAGCACATTAATTGGAGCAGGAGGAAGCGGACTTGGAACAACTGTGAGATAGAAACCAAAGTTGTCTTAACTATAGAGTACTCGTATCTATGTATTTTTAAATCAATGGCTTCCATATGTACATAGGGTAATTATACAGGATTCATGCAGAAGTTCAACAGACATTTTGAATATCTTACATGGGGCCACGGATGGTGTTGGCGGTGAAGGTGGAGCAACTGTGAGACAGAGACTAACTTTGTCAGAACACAAATTTTATTTTTAGCTTATGGAGCTGTACATCCTAAAACTAATTCACAATTGTAAATATAACTCAATAGCTTATAAAGGCACATGTTTTAACAATATAAATACAGTACCCCACTTTCATATTCCGATATGACAAAATAGAAGTCCAGGCTTTACCTTGGAGGAAGTTGCCAGGAAAGACAAGAAAATTCACGAGTTGTGGAATGTTTATAGGGGAACCAAATAGGGAGGTGATCATCTAGCAGAGTGTAGGTGTTCAGCAAAACTCCCCTGGCTCTTTGATCACCTTAAGTTTCCAATATGATTTTTCATTATATCCTCCCGACCCTTTGATGCCTATTCTGTTTTAAGATAATTCTAACGCGGCTTGCACATGGTTGGCTAGTCATCGATGGACTTCTCTTTGTTTTACACCGAAACAAAAGGAAAAAGAAAGAAAAAATGACAACACATGAAAAAGGGTAGTGTACCTGAGCAAAAGGCATCGAATGAAGCAAGAGAATCAGAATCAGTGATGTTGCAGAACTTCAAGACAGTCAATGTACCATTACCGCTAGAGGGATTTTGATGAATAAAGAGGTCCATGGTGCAGAAGCACAGCTTATGGCTCTGAGCTTGCTCTTGTATAAGAGGGCAGCAGAGGAATTTACTCGCATTAAATGACGAGCTTTTCTCATTAAATTCTGGGTTTGATGTCTGGTTCAGATTCTTCCCTAGGCAATCTGATATCTTCTTCCAACACGTCAGTCCTCCTTGTTGGGCTGATGAAGGCATAATCGGAATTATAGACAACCACAACATTGCTACAAGTATGACTTCTATGCCATACATTCTAATTTTGCCACTTCCCATTCTAACTTTCTTTAGTTGTGCAGATCCAATAAGAAGTAAAATGTTATGGAATGTTACATCCCTGTTTTCCCCTGTTCCTGCTCTATTCAAATCTGATGAAATTGATCTGATAATAGATCTGTATTTCTTGAAACATTCTCCTGAAACTGATGTGTATTTTGAATAAGGCACTTGGTCAATGAACAAATTCATGGAGTCCATTACTCTGGACAAAGACTAATTCTACGTTGCTCTCTGAGTTTGAGCTGTCAAGGTACAGCAGGCTTTTTTTATTTGATAGTTTATTTTTCATATTCTTAGCAAATAAATATATCCAATTTCACAATTTGTTACATGGTTCCCAGAAAAAATATGTGTAGGATGTTTTGGCTTCAGAAGTCTCTAAAGCCATTAGACAACACAACTCATTTGTGCAATGCAATGCTTATCATGAAGGAACATAAACTAGGCCATTTATCAGTAAGAAATGTGTCAGTTTGGGAATGAGCCATCCTAACAATTCACAAGCAATACATGTTCAAATTTCCTTGGCACAACCAGTACTTCTGCTGTCAGGACGTCCTTGTCATTGTTAAGTTGCCTTCTAAGACGAAAAAAAGCTACGTTCTAATGAATTTATTCTATCCTCCAGCAAGGAGGCATCGGTTCAAATGCCACTGGAAGTATGAGAGAGCATCCCTCTCCATCCCCCCTCTTCCCTCTCTTTGGTTCCATGCCTCCTGACCTCTGTTTTTGGGTGGTTAGTTCGTTCAAATATGTACCAACAGCGGCAGCTTACTTCTGGACCATCTGCCCTGTTCCTCATTCGTGGAAGTTCTTAAAATTTTTGTATTGCTGTTGTTATTAGTGGGCTTTTGATGATGGTTTTGCACTCAAATTTTTAGAAAAGACACCATGACGGGTGCTCTGAGACTTTATCAATATTGACATTTATAACTATCTGAAGAATTGCTTTGCACATTAACAAAAACACACATTATGTTTTCAAACCCTGGAATGCAAAACTGCATAAGTGACTACAAATTCAAGAAACTTGCAATCAAATAATCAATACAAGCATACTCCAAATGGAGATATTCTACAGTAATAGCAATTCAACTTGATTTACTACCTAGCGCTAGGCTCGGAGATTGTCATCTCATCTGCAGACCATTGCAGTACTGAAACAGCAGGGTTACTTCTTGATCGTTCAGCACATCTTGCGTGCAGGACTGAGGGTGTTGACCCACATGGATGCATCTTATTACCTCATTTCTAAGTATGAATCTCTCAATGTCGGATCCATTGAGTCCTACTGTTGGGTTAGAATGGCCCAAAATTCATTCCAGTGATTAATTTAATTGCCCAATTCCATGAAGCATTTTGATCTTGGAGATAATCCATTTGTAGCACCCACATCACGTGATGACCCAAAACATCAAGGCAACCATTTTTGCTCCGTGCTTGCATTTTGCTGGTTTAGTTTTCCGCACTCCAAACACTCATGGGCTGGGCGACGGTCCATGGAAGCCAATGTCTCTTGGCCTACTCTAATTTGCTGCGGCTATTTTTGGTTGTATTAGAGACCCTCACAATCATAGCCAGCTCAGCATATTAGTTAGATGAGCTGGCAGATCGGTTACAAAGTTAGTTATTAGGTTGTTACAAAGAACTTGGAAAAGCTTGTATGTATAAATAAACGCCCCATTCATGTAAACAGACTTGATAATATATTCAATTAAACAGTTCATATTCTCTTATTTTTCTCTCTCTCTCTCTCTTTGATTGCTTCTATGGAGTTCTGATCGTAGAAGGTCACGGCAAATATGGCATTCTTCATCTCTAGTTTACGAAATTTGACATGGTATCAGAGTGGGTTGCTCGATCTTGATTTGCGACCGTCTCCGTTTGATTAAAGTTATATGCATGTGTTAGGTGTTGTTAATAGCCCACACGTAAGAGGGCGTGTTGGAGTATGAAAGTGGATATTGTCTTACATGGATAAAATTCAAAGAATATGATAGCGGGCGTTGTCCCATATTGATGAAATTAAAGGGCTTGAGTATGTATATAAGCTTGTGAGTTACTCCACCCATTGCCAATTGGTTTTGGGTTAGAACCTCATTTTGGTTTTGGGTTAGAACCTCATTTGAGCTTATATGCATGACTCTTTGTTAATTGTCCAATTGATATATAAAAAATTTAACATGGTATCAGCGTTTGAGTTTCTTTCTCATCTTTGTTGCGATTCGTGTTGTTTGTTCTAGTTTATAAATCTGCACTTGATCATTTCTTCTGTTTACTATACCTACGATCTGGCATTGACACTGCTGTCTCTTCAAGTTCTTGATTGAGATTATATTGTTCTGTTCGATTCTTTCTGGAATTCATACTGTTTTGATCACTGAAAAATGGTTGATCTTGAGAACAGTAGTGAGAGTAATCGTGTAACTCAGGATATTGAAAATAATCGAGTTCCTTTGAGTAACTGTACACTCGATCCAGGGTATGCATTATTCTTGCATCACTCTGACAATCCTAACTGTAGTCTCACCAGTGAACCTCTCAATGGGAACAATTATGCTCAATGGAAGAGGTCATGTGAGGTTTCACTAAGTGCTAAAAATAAAATGTCCTTCATGACTGGGAGTTATGCAAAACCAGTAGAAGGTTCACCTCTGTTGCCTCTCTCGGAAAGATGTAATAATATGGTGATTTCTTGGATCTTGTATTCTGTGAATAAAAACATAGCATCCAACATATTATACACACCAACAGCAGCCCAGATATGGAAAGATCTTTCTCAAAGATTGAGTTTCAGTCAAGCTACCAAGATATATCAGTTGCAGAAAGAAATGAACAATCTGTCTCAGGGCAATCTTTCTGTTTCAAGTTATTTTACAAAATGCAAACAACTTTAGGATGATATATGGTTTTGTTTACACCATGTATATGTGAATCTGTGGGTTCTACCATGAAATTGATGGAAAGGCGACAACTGATGCAGTTTTTAATAGAGTTGAATGAGGTTTATCAAGTGGTAAGAAGCAACATTCTTATGTTGAATCCATTACCTTCTATAAGTTATGCTTGTAGCACGGTCATTCAAGAAGAACAACAAAGGGAGATCAAGACTTCTCATCAAGCTGAGTTTGGTTCATCAGCATTTCTGTCTCAGCAAAGGATGTAGTCTACTCAGCAAATGTTTAATTCCCTACCCACTCATTATCCTCCTCAAAATGCATCTGAGAACTTTTCCTATGGAATGCAGCAACCCTTGAATCAGCAGCATCATTTTCAACATGGTGCTAGTACTAGAAGGAATAGTGTGCAATGTAGTTATTGCAAAAAACTAGGACACACTATTGATAAGTGCTGTAAGTTGCAAAGGATAAGAGCATCAACTGACAAAGGAAGAAGAGTAGCAGCTCATGTCCAACAGTCTGATTCTATACCTTATGAGTCTGTTTTAGAGCTTAACACAGGGCAATATACTTTGACATCAGCACAATATGAGCAACTTATGAGTTTATGTTGAACGGTAAATTTACCCGTTTTACGCGCCTCTTTCTCCCACTTTTTGCTCGTATAATAACTTAATTCTTAGGATTTTTACTTGTTTTATTTATGTTTTGCAGGAAATAACTTCAAATCAAGCAAACGTCGTGAAAAGGGACGAAGACGAGACAAAACGAAGAAAAACAGCGAAAACCGACGAAAACCGGCAAAACCGGACAAAATCGGGGGGGCGACACCGCGCCACCAGTGAAGTGGCACGGTGTGGCCGTGCCATGTGGCACGGCCGTGCCACCCTGGCACGGTCAGGCTGTGCCACATGGCACGACCGTGCCGTCCCCCCCGTTTCGTCGTGTTCGCGATTTCTATTTAAGTCCGTTCGGGCGTCTGTTTGTGGGGGTCGTCGAGAGGTCGCACGGGAGCTTGTTTGGGCGTCTCTCTGGCGATTTCTAGAGTAGTTTAGGTTAGATTTTAGTTAAGAAGGGAGATTAGTTTAGGATTGAAGATTGTAACATTGGATTCAACCTTTGAATTTCAAGTTCTTCATCAATTCAAGACTAAGTTTTCTTCTCTTTTATCTCTCTAGTTTTTATGTTCTTGTTAATTATGTTTTGTTGATTTTGATTCTTGTATTTGTTTTGTTTGATTTATATGTTTAATTTCATTGTTAATTTATGTCATTTACTTATTTGAATTCGCTGTATTTCATTTCCTTTACTTTGTTCTTCGTGTTCTTGCACTGGTTTGGTAGTTTAGGTTTTGATTCGTTTTTGATGTTTAGTTGGAAGATTGTGTTGTCTTGGGTTGTGATTAGTCTCTTGATGGCTAATTGATCTTGTACTAGGCCTGACCATACCCAATCTATACCTAGAACTTAGAGTTTTCCTTCACGCCCGCCAAGTGTTCGATGAAATGCCTGAGAGGGTTTTCATCCATATTTTTGGGCGATTGACTTATACTGAGAGGTGAGGTCAATTTGCTAGTGTGGGAGAGGGAATGGCCGAGTTCGGGATACGAAAGTAGTATCCGAATCGAGCTAGGTCCGGGGTTGCTAGTTTTGCGGTCTAATTCGACTGACCCCACGAAAGTAGGTGGTTACGCGAGTTAGACTAGCTCATGACCTTTGAGAGAGGGCTTGGGTGGTCTTTGATGGTGCAACCGACTATCTCTAGTTCGTAGTGTGGTTTGGGTAGGTTAGGACTCGTCTTGGTTAGTTGGTTCATCCATTGGTAAAATTACAACTCCAAGTCGCTTGTTTCTGTGTTTGTAGCGTAGTTTAGTCTTTTCTCTTTCACCCTTTGATCTCGCCTAGATTGAGACGCTCTAGTGAACTCTGGTAGTCGGAAACACAATTCCCTGCGGACGACACCCCAAGTACTCAACGATACACCTTACACTTGGGGTTTACAAATATTAAAACTCTATTTTTCTTGCAACAAGTTTTTGGCGCCGTTGCCGGGGAGTTGTCGTTTTTCAATATTGGAGTTTACTTTAGCATTCGAGGCTAGGCCTTTAGAAAATCCAAAAAATTTAAAAAATCAAAAAATTTGAAAAAAAAAAAAATTCAGGATGGCTATCTTCCATTTCCCTCAATTTGGGCACGAACCTTTTTGGCAATATTTATCTCGGTTTAATGATTATTGTGCTCAATATGTGCATTTCACGTATGAAAAATGGGAAGTATGCGATGCTATGCTTGAGGGGGTAACATATGAGACTCGAGCGATCCTTGAGTCCATGTGTTATGGTGGTTTGTGTTCCTTAAATGCCGATGACTTGTGGAATTTGTCTGAGTCTCTAGCTTGGCATCAATGGCAATCTAATGATGTTAGAGACCAATGTCATCACTATTCTGCTTACCCTCAAGTGTTGTGCTTTTTTTGCCAATCTCTTGACCATGATGTGAAGTTTTGTCCCCATCGTGCTGTTTCCAATTAATGCTATGCTAGACTTGATGCCATGATATGGGCGATGAATGAGCAAAACAAACGCTTTGCTTGTAGGATGAGGGAGTGGAGTTTATCGCATGAGACCAACTCTAGTTTACCTTACCCTAGACTTGAGGCTCGTCTCTATGATGATTGTGAGTCTTCCCTTCCCCTAGGGTCGAATGTTATTGATGATGCACCTTTGACCGACCCAGGAGAAGTGTTTGACCTTCTCTCGACTCCATTGGCGTTCGTCGCTCCATCCTTTTCTAGTACACCTATGGTCACTAGCGTTAGTGCTCTGGCCTTACATGCTTCTTCCTTCCCTTTAACTCAGTGCACGGGGTTAGAGATCGGCGAGACTTTTCAGCGTGATGCTAGCTTTGTAGAGGATGTTTTACTTCCTTGGTCAGGAGAACTTACATTGGTTGAGCCATATCTTGAGGAGGCTCCTTCTGAGGAGTTGTGTGATGACAGTTCGGTAGTTGGTGCCGCACCTAGTATTGACCACATCAGCCCAATTTGCACCAACCCACTTGACTTCACCCCCACTTCATCTCCTCTCCTTTCCACCACGCACTCCCACTTGCATGCACTCCATGAGTCCCTAGGTGACATTCGGGGGTATAATCCCTCCTTAGACCCTTTTTGTGCATACCTAGAGGACATGCCTAGAAAACCTGAGTGGACCACTTTCTTTCATCATTATTTCAATTTTTCTATGGCATTTGATAAGTCTAAGAGGACACTCACTTTGTTTGCTCAATTCTTACTAGTGTTCTCTTATTTGCACCATTCGGAGATGCATGCACAGGCACACGATAAGCTTCTGAGAGCTTTGACTGCATCCGAGCTGCCGACTCGCATCTTGAGCGGCAAGGAGTGGCTGATGCTCCTTAAGCCGTCATGGCATAGTTCAGGTACATTCAGTACCCGACCTGGTATATTCGTTGTCACTCTTCCCCCCCTTCTTTCTATTTTTCTTTTCTTTTTTTTATTTTTGTTTAGTTGTGGTTATTTAGGATTGTGTTTTGGTTGGTGATCATCTTGTGGTGAAATGTGGATGCTGCCGAGCCGTTGTTGGCTATGATCACCATTTTCGTGTTTTTGTGGATTTTTATTGTGTTGTGATTGGTGGTGTTGTTGGATTGGTCCATATTTGTTTTTAGTGGTGTCAGTTTGTATATGTGTGTGATCGTATTGTTGTTTTGGGTGAGATTGTGTTCTTGGGAGAGTGTGTTAGTTTGTGTATATTTTTGACGTCTTTTGTTTTTCTTGTGTTTGATTTTGTTTTCTTTATTTTTGTGTGTTGGTGATGACTCACGGCTCCCAATGAGGACATTGTGAGATTTAGGTGTGGGGGTGGGGTCATCTCCCATTTTTCTTCTTATTTTTGTGAAATTTTTTCATTTTTGTGTAAATTTTTCTTTTCTTTTTGCATTTAAGGGAGTTTTGTGCTATTTTGATCAGCCTTGATCCCTGATACCTTGACTATTAGCTCGTATATAAGTATAATGTGCATGATAGATGTTCATCCCCAGTCTGTCGTTTTAGACCTCAGTTCTAACCCCAACCGTCCATCGTAATTTTGCAATCCAGTCCTGAATTCATGTATTGTCATCATCCTGAATTCTTAGTCTTCCACGATCGACTCTCCCATTGTCCACTGCACAGTTCCCTTTATATGTGCTGGCACCCCCTTTTTTTTTCAAATCAAAAGCAAAAACAAACAAATTCAAGCGCTACTGGGTGTATCCCTTTGAGGCGTGACATGAGTTTCTAATGAAAAAAAATAATAATGGAAAGAAAAGAAAGTGGGGAAGAAAAGAGTTGGAAATGACAAGTACCCCTTTGAGGTATGCGCTATTGGGTGTTACCCTTTGAGGCAATACTGCTATTGGGAAAGCCTGCTTTCTATGCTAGCCAATCAAAAAGGTAGCTTGTGTCAATTGCGTGGGATTGAGTTTGTTTTTGGTAGGCTGAGTGTTAGGGTGATGATACACTTGCACACCAGGCACCAGGATGGATTCATTATTTTCATGTGTCATAGGGTGAAAAGCTGATGTCTGGATGCCATTCTTTGGGATGATTTGTCCTGAAATGCATATAATGCTTGTGTATAGACTGATACTTGAGCTACTAGGTGGTTTTGGTTGATCCGAACGTGTACAGTTCACCTTGATGTATATATTTTGTTTTGTCATTTTCATTTTTCAATTTTTGTTTCTCTTCTCTTTGTTTTTCTTTTTTGAGATTTTGTGGGTATATCTTCTGCAAACCCTCACAAGACCTTACTCGTCCACTTGGGGTGACCAAGGGGTTTAAAGGGCTTGTTGCATACGCTAAATGCAACCGTGATTCCTACGAAAGTGAGTTAGTTGTTTACTTTAGTTTTTCTTTTATTTTGCTCGAGGACGAGCAAAAGATAGGTGTGGGGGTGTGTTGAACGGTAAATTTACCCGTTCTACGCGCCTCTTTCTCCCACTTTTTGCTCGTATAATGACTTAATTCTTAGGATTTTTACTTGTTTTATTTATGTTTTGCAGGAAATAACTTCAAATCAAGCAAACGTCTTGAAAAGGGACGAAGATGAGACAAAACGAAGAAAAACAGCGAAAACCGGCAAAACCGGACAAAACCGGGGGGGCGACACCGCGCCACCAGTGAAGTGGCACGGTGTGGCACGGCCGTGCCACCCTGGCACGGTCAGGCTGTGCCACATGGCACGACCGTGCCGTCCCCCCCCCGTTTCCTACGAAAGTGAGTTAGTTGTTTACTTTAGTTTTTCTTTTATTTTGCTCGAGGACGAGCAAAAGATAGGTGTGGGGTGTGTTGAACGGTAAATTTACCCATTTTACGTGCCTCTTTCACTCACTTTTTGCTCGTATAATAACTTAATTCTTAGGATTTTTACTTGTTTTATTTATGTTTTGTAGGAAATAACTTCAAATCAAGCAAACGTCGCGAAAAGGGACGAAGACGTGACAAAATGACGAAAAGCAGCGAAAACCGACGAAAACCGACAAAACCGGACAAAACCGGGGGGGCGACACCGCGCCACCAGTGAAGTGGCATGGTGTGGCCGTGCCATGTGGCACGGCCGTGCCACATGGCACGACCGTGCCGTCCCCCCCGTTTCGTCGTGTTCGCGATTTCTATTTAAGTCCGTTCGGGCGTCTGTTTGTGGGGGTCGTCGAGAGGTCGCACGGGAGCTTGTTTGGGCGTCTCTCTGGCGATTTCTAGAGTAGTTTAGGTTAGATTTTAGTTAAGAAGGGAGATTAGTTTAGGATTGAAGATTGTAACATTGGATTGAACCTTTGAATTTCAAGTTCTTCATCAATTCAAGACTAAGTTTTCTTCTCTTTTATCTCTCTAGTTTTTATATTCTTGTTAATTATGTTTTGTTGATTTTGATTCTTGTATTTGTTTTGTTTGATTTATATGTTTAATTTCATTGTTAATTCATGTCATTTACTTGTTTGAATTCATTTTATTTCATTTCCTTTGCTTTGTTCTTCGTGTTCTTGCACTTGTTTGGTGGTTTAGGTTTTGATTCGTTTTTGATGTTTAGTTGGTAGATTGTGTTGGCTTGGGTTGTGATTAGGCTCTTGATGGCTAATTAATCTTGTAGTTGGCCTAACCATACCCAATCTATGCCTAGAACTTAGAGTTTTCCTTCACGCCCGCCAAGTGTTCGATGAAATGCCTGAGAGGGTTTTCATCCATATTTTTGGGCGATTGACTTATGCTGAGATGTGAGGTCAATTTGCTAGTGTGGGAGAGGGAATGGCCGAGTTCGGGACACGAAAGTAGTATCCGAATCGAGCTAGGTCCGGGGTTGCTAGTTTTGTGGTCTAATTCGACTGACCCTACGAAAGTAGGTGGTTACGCGAGTTATACTAGCTCATGACCCTTGAGAGAGGGCTTGGGCGGTCTTTGATGGTGCAATCGGCCATCTCTAGTTCGTAGTATGGTTTGGATAGGTTAGGACTCGGATCAACCAAAACCCCTAGTAACTCAGGTATCAGCCTGTACACAAGCATTATATGCATTTCAGAATACATCATCCTAAACAACAGCATCCAGACACCAGCTTTTCACCCCACGATGCAGGAGAAAACATTGAATCCATCCTGGTGCCTAAGTGTGTAAGTGTATCATCACCCTAAGACTTTGACTTACCAAAATCAAACTCAATCCCACTTAACTGACACAAGATACCTTATTAATTTGCTAACATGGAAAACAAGCTTCCCCAGTAGCAGTATTACCTCAAAGGGTAGCAATCAGTAGTACATGCCTCAAAGGGGTACTTGTCATTCCAAACTCTTTTCTTCCTCCCCTTTTTTTTCTTCTTCTTTGTCATTCTAAACTCTTGCCGCGCCTCAAAGGGATACACCCAGTAGTGCATGAGTTTGTTTGTTTTTGTTTTTGTTTTTGTTTTTGGAAAAGGGGTGCAAGCACATACAAAGGTAACTGTGCAGTAGACAAGTGGGAGAGCTGATCATGGAAGACTGAAAATGTAAGATAATGATAATACATAAATCAAGATGGGATAGCAAAATTACAATGGACTGTTGGGGTTAGAACTGATGCCTAAAATGACAGACTTGGGACGAATATCTATCATGCATATTATATTTACATACGAGCTAATAGCCAACGTGCCGGAGATCATGGCTGATCAAATAGTACAAAACTCCCCTAAATCAAAAAAAGGAAAAATTTTACAAAACAAGGAGAAAAATTAAAGAATTTACACAAAAATAAATGAAAAATTTTCACAAAAATAAGAATAAAAGGACAGATAACCCCACCCCCATACCTAAATCTCATAATATCCTCATTGGGAGCTGAGAGTCATCACCAATCACAAAATATACAAAAACAAAAAAAACAAATGAAATCACATACAAGACACACAAGACAAAACAAACACACAAGAATACGAAACCTGCACACGTATACAAGCTAGTACACTCTCCCAAAAACACTCACAAAATCAAAAACAAGACCACACATATATACAAAACTAAACACCAAAAATAAAGATATACCAATCCATCAACACCATCAATCACAACACACAAATATCCACAACACCACAAAAATGGTAATCATAGCCATCAATGGCTCAACAAAACCCAAATTACTCCTCAAAATGATCACCATAAAAGTACAATCTTAATATCTATAACTAAACAAAAACAAAAAGAGAAAAATTAAAAATAAAAAGAAGGGGGGAAGAGTGGAAACGATTATACCAAGTAGGGTACTGATTGTACCCAAACTATGCCACAAGGGCGCAACTCCTTGTCTCTCAAGATGTGAGTCGGCAACTCGGACACGGTCAATGCTCGTAAGAGCTTGTCGTGCACTGCTGCATGCATCTCAGAATGGTGTGAATAAGAGAACACTAGTAAAGCTGGAGCAGACAATGTTAGTGCCCTCCTAAACTCATCAAATGCCATAGAGAAATCAAAATCATGATCAAAGAAATTACTCCACATGATTTTCCTAGGCACATCCTCTAGGTATGCGCAATATGGATCAAATGGGGGCAAAACCTGCTAATATCACCTAGGGACTCATGAAATGCATGACAAAGAGAGGGGTTAGTGGGAAGTAAAGGGAATGAAATGGGGGTTAAGTCAAGTGGCTCGATGTAAATGGGATCAATATGCTCAATGCTAGGAGCGGCGCCAACCACTAAACTATCATCGCACCACTCCTTGAAAGGAGCCTCCTCAAGATGTAGCTCAACCAATGTAAGTCCTCCTGACCAAGAAAGTAAAACATCCTCTACAGAACTAGCATCACCCCGAGAAGTCTTGCCGATCTCTAACCCCGTGTATTGAGCTAAAGGAAGGGGAGAAGCAAGTAAGATTGAGTCACTAACACTAGTGTCCATGGGTGTGCTAGAAAAGGATAGAGTAACAAATGTCAATGGGGTCAAGGGAGGGTCAAACACTTCCCCTAGGTCGAGCAAAGGTGCATCATCAACAACATTAGAATCTTAGGGATGGGAAGACTCACAATCATCATAGAGACGAGTCTCAAGTCTAGGGTAAGATAGACTAGGGTCGATCTCATGCAATAAACCACACTCCCTCATCCTATTAACAAAACGCTCATATTGCTCATTCATTGTCCCTATTATGGCATTAAGTCTAGCATAACATTCATCGAAAACATCATAATAAGGACAAGAATTCACATCGTGGTCAAAAGATGAACAATAAGAACATAACACATGAGGGTAAGAAGAGTAGTGATGATATGGGCGCCTAGCATCATCAGATTGCCATTGATGCTAAGCCAGAGACTCAAACAAATCCTACATGTCATCAATAGCTAAAGATTAACACATAGACTCAAGGATGGCTTGAGTCTCAGGCATTATCCTCTCAAACATAGTATCACATATTTCCCATTCCTCATATTGAAAAAGCACATATTGAGCACAATAATCATTCAACCTAGACAAGTAGTGCTAAAAAGGTTCATACTCAAACTGAGGTAAATGGAAGATAGCCATCTTGAATTTTTTTTTTTAAACTTTTGATTTTTAAAATTTTTTTGGATTTTTTTTTGGATTTTCTAAAATGCCTAGTCTCGAATGCTCAAATAAATCCCAATATTGAAAGACGCCAACTCCTCGACAACGGTGCCAAAAACTTATTAGGGAAAAACGGAGTTTTAATATTTATAAACTCCAAGTGCAAGGTGCATCATTAAGTACTTATGGTGTCGTCCACAGAGAGTTGTGTTTCCAACTACCATGGCTAACTAAAGCATCTCAAGTTAGGCAAAATCGAAGGGGATAGAAAATAGAACTAAACTACTAAAGCAAAAACAAATGAGCTATGATTAGATCTAAGATGAATTAAGTAATCAAGTTAAGCCCTCACCTTCCCAAATTACGCTAGTATTCAGAGATGGTCGGTTGCATCATTAAAACTGTCCAAGCCCTCTCTCAAGGTTCATGAGTTCGCCTAATTATTCTAACCTTCTATTTTCATTGAATTAATTCAATTAAACTATAAGATTGGTAACCCTTGACCTACCTAGCGACGAAACTATTTTTATGTCCCAATCCCAGCTATTCTTTCTACCCACACTAGATAGTCGACCTCACCTCTCAGCATAAGTCGATTGCTTCAAAACACGAATGAAAGTTCTCGCACTATTTCATCGAACACTTGACGGGTATGAAAGAAAACTCTAAGTTCTAGGCATAAACAAGGGAGGGCTGAGGCCTAAACAAGGTTAATTAGCTATCAAGGGCTAGCCATAATCCAATCAACCAAGATTAACGACTAATTAAACACGAGAATATGAAAATCTAAACTAAGCATAAACTAGCAAATAAGAACATAAACATGAACAAAAGAGGAATTAATCTAAACTGGCATGAATGAAAACTAAAGGAAACATAAAATCATAATAAAAACTAAACATTTAAACTAAGCAAATGAAATGAAAGAATTAAACTAACAAAATGAAAACAAGAACAAAAACATGAAATAAAGAGAGAGGGAGAAAGAGAAAAACCTATGCTTGAATTGATTGAAGGATTGGAAATCCACAAGCTTAAATCCCGAAATACAAACTACAATCCTAATCTAATCCTCCTATTGAGGTTTTTTATTGGCTAAAACCTAACCTAAACTACTCTAAAAATTACCCTAGGAGAAGCCCGAACGACCTCTCAAGAAAGAGAGAAGAGCTGCTTATAAAGATTGAAAAACTGCTCCGCCGCGCAGGCCCGAGGGACGCACGACCGTGCCATGATGCACGGCCAACCGTGCACCACGCACGTCCGTGCGTGTGGCCGTGCTGCACGTGCGCAGCTTCGGTGTTCATTGCATGGCTGTGCCTACCCCTATTGCACGGCCGTGCCTTCTTCCACGCGTCTTCCGTTGGCTCCCGGGCTTCGATAGACCTCTTTTCTTCTTTGAAATCGCTCCTAAGGTCTTCCTTTCTATCAAAACCTGAGAATTTCTCCTAAAAGTAAGACAAAACATATTATAAGCACAATTGAGTCAAAAGAAGTGAATTTGGCCCTTTCTCATCTAGATTCGGCATGAAAACCATGAGAAAAGTGGATCAAATAAGGGATAAAATGAGGTCAAATATAGGTGCAACAGTTGTAGCATACGTGATCATCGAGATGGGCTGGAGGTTTTCCAATCTATGAGCTATGATAAACCTATGATTTCACCATTTGGACCCTTTAATTTCACCAACCTTTTCCATATATTCCCTAAGATTAGTAGAAGATTTGGCAAAAATTTGCTCTTCTTTGCTTATGATTAACTTACTTGGACCGAATCTCCTTTTTGTAGGTGTGCTGGTCTTAATCGGAAGAATTTTAGCACTTATTGGCTCAAAAATGAACAAGGGGTAATACTACGGGAAGGAAGGAGGTTCGAGGATTAAATGAATGGGTCAAAGGCTTAAGGAATTAAAGGGAAGACACTTTATGGCTAGTCGTGCATGTAAGCATGGTTGTATAAGTCAAAAATTGAAGCCAGAAAGTTGCACAGCTGGCCATATACTTTTGCATGGCCAGGAACCTAAGGGAGAAAGTTCCTGCAGAGTTGCAAAACTGGCTATGTGTTTTTGTATGGCCGTGCGTCCCCCAGTTTTACACGACTTATTTTTTTTCGGGGGTTGTTTTTTGGCATCTTTTGGTTTTCCTTTGAGAGCACTTTTCTTAGGCGATTTTTAGGGTTTTGTTAGGAGATTTCCTCAGTACTTCTGGGTTGAATTGGCTACCATTGAAGATTATTCTACTTTCCGTGTATGATTAATTCAAGTTTGTTTCTTGATTCTCTCTCTACTCTTCATTGTTATTCTAGGGTTTTGTGTGAACCATGCTTGTTGAATTGAGTTTTGTGATTTTGATATTCAATATGGTTCTAGGCTAAATTTTCCAACTTAGGTTGGGATTAATACCGATTATGTTTAGTTGAATCATGATTTAGCCCCAGAACCCTTACTTTCCCCATGTTCATATTCATGATTTCTACTATGTGCACCATGTGTTAGACGAATTGCTTGAAAGAATGTTCATCTCATATTATTCGGGTTTAGAGGAGCATTGAGAAACGAAACATTTATCTTGCGTGACTTAGTATACAATTAGGATTTTGATATGAAAATAATTAAAGTTCTAATTGGGATTAGAGATTGTAGACCTTGTAATCCTTTAACTTAGTCCATTGAAAATATGTGTGTTTAGTTCTAGGTTTAGCCTTTGACCTTTTAGAGAGGGAGGAAATGGGCTTGATTGACAATCTATCCATTCATAATGCATGCTTAGTTTTGTTTGATGGGGCTAGTAATTGATTTGTTGGCATAATTGTACTGTTAATTCCAACCTAGGCATTTTAATATTGTGCTCTCTTATTCAATTCCTTAGTTGTTATCATTCTCTTAGTTTATATCTAAACCTATAACTTTGATTTGCCTGATTGAGTAGATTGATTAGTTGTGGTAGATGAAAGCAGGTTCCCTGTGGATACAGCCGTACTTGTTGGTTGCTAGTTACAACTACACTGTGTACTTGATGTAAATTTAAATGCAACAAGCTATGTGTACTGTTTGGGCCTGCATCACACATGGCTTGTGGCAGACCGGGCTCCTAGTGTTGTCCCTATGACTCCCCTTGTAGACTTAGGTCATCTTCGATCATTGCGTCGGAACCCAAGTTAGCAGAACCGATCAACCCAGGCTGCTGCAACGCACTGGGCCACTAATGATTTGCTGGGCCCGACAGTTTACTACTCCTCCTGCCTTCTATCATGTTTTCTCTTCGCTGGACTAGGCCTAATCTGCTACTGCCTCCATCTTCGATCCTCCTCTCTTGTTGTTGGGCTCCTAACGGATCAGTTACTGCCACCAGGCTGGACTTAGAATTATCACCAGGCCCAGTTTCATCATCAATCACAACCTATTGCCTCCAGTCATTTTCTTGTTATTTATTCTCCATAAGTGTCCTTCATAAGTGTCCTTCTTTGTGGTGTAAAAGGAAAAACATCTTCGCAAAATATTACATCCCTTGTGATGAACACCTCGTGTGTGTCTAAGTCTTGCACCTTCCACCTCTTTTTGCTAAATGGATACCTAAGAAAGACACAACACCTACTCCTTGGTGCAAATTTATCATTCTACCTTGGATTGTTTCATGCATAGCATAAGACACCGAAAGTTCACAGCTGATCATATGTGGGTTTGCACTTAAAAATAACCTCATAAGGTGTTTATCCCTTTAACGATTTGGTTAGAGCCTGATTTATCAAATAGGTCACTGTGAGGATGCACTTCCCCCAATTTTGGATTGGTAGGTTGGCTTGAAATCTAAGGGCCCTTGTCACATTGAGAATGTGGCGATATTTGCATTCTACCCTTTTATTTTGTTGTGGTGTGTCCGCATAGCTACCTTCACGCAAAATTTCATGTTCAAGATAGAACTCTTGTATGGGCCCTGAGTTGAACTCAACTCCATTGTCACTACTAACGGCTTTTACTCCTGTGTTAAATTGATTTTTAACTATCACAATAAACCCTCTTAAAAGTTAGCTGGCTTCAGTTTGTTCTCTCATCAAATAAACTGTTATAGAAAAAAGTTTTAATATTTATAAACCACAAGTGCAAGGTGCATCGTTAAGTACTCAGGGTGTCATCCGTAGAGAGTTAGGTTTCCAAGTACCAGAGCCAACTAAAGCATCTCAAGCTATGCAAAACTGAAGGGATAAAAAATAGAACTAAACTACTAAAGTGAAAACAAAAGGACTATGATTAGACCTAAGATAAACCAAGTAATCAAATCAGGGCCAAACCTTTCCTGGCTATGCTAGCATTCAGCGTTGATCGGTTGCATCGTTGAGACTATCTAAGTCCTTTCTCAAGGGTCGATAGGCTAATCTAGTTGCTCTAAACACTTATTTTTATAGGATTAGTTCAACTAAACTGCTAGGTTAACAACCCTTGACCTAGCTAGCGATGAGACTATTTTCATGTCCCACTCCCAACTATTCTCTCTTCTCACACTAGACAATCAACCTCACCTTTCAACATAAGTCAATTGTCCCGAAACAAGGGTGAAGGTTCTTTCAAGCATTTCATCGATCACTTGGGGGGCGTGAAAGAAAACTCTAAATTCTAGGCATAAACAAAGTAGGGTTGGGGCCTAAACAAGATTAATTAGCCATCAAAGGCTAGCCACAATCCAATCCAATATCAAATCAATCATCAATCATTAACAAAACACAAAAACTCAAAGTAAATCTAAACTAGCAAAGAAGAAGGTAAACATGAACAAAGAGAGGGAAAAAAGTGAACGTAAACTAATTGAATCAGGCAAATTAAACATGGATTAAGAATGAAAACTAAATATTTAGACTAAACAAACTAAATACAAGAATTAAACTCACAAAACCTAAACAAGAACCAAAACATGAAATAAAGACAGAGAAAGAGAAGAGAAGAAAACCTATGCTTGGATTGATAAATCAAGTTGAGATCCAAAGCTTCAAAACCAAATTACAATCTACCAAATCCTAATCTAATCCTCTTATTAAGGTTTTTCTATTGGCTAAACCCATCTAAAATCTAGCCTAAAAGTCACTCCGAGAACCCCGAGTGACCCCCCAAACAAAACGCCTGAAGGGGCATTAAATAGAATTGTGTGACCGAACAGCGGCCCGGGGGGGCATGACCGTGCCACGTGGCACAACCCCACCGTGCCAAGGTGGCACGGCCCCAATGTGCCACTTTTCTGGCGTGGTGGTTCGGCCCGCCCATCGTCCCTTTCGTGCCTGCTTTCGCTGTTTTTGTCTGTCTTCGCTCCTTTTCGTGGTGCTTGCTCCGTTTGAACCTATTTCCTGCAAAACGTAATTAAAACAAGTAAAAATCCTAAAGATTAAGTTATTACATGAGCTAAAAGTGGGTGAAAGAGGCACGTAAAATATGATAATTTATCACCTGACATAAACCCATGTACCCCTGCTAGCATCATCAACATCACTAAGAAAATAGTCGGCGCAACACAAAGATGGAATTCTATGATGATCCCAAATGTCACAATGTATTAAATCAAAAGTATCCTTTGCATGATGTCTACCAATTGGAAACTAGCTATGGGTTTGCTTGGCACGAAAGCAAATCTCACAACTATCTTCTCTGGTCTTATTTGTATTAATAGCTATTCCTAAACTTTGAGGGAGATAAGACAGAACTTCTTATGATGGGTGCCTAAGTCGCCTATGCCACAAACACCTTGGATCAACTGCATTCACTAGATTTGTTGCCGACCTCTTATAGTAATAGACTCTGTCTCGTTGCTCACCCACTACAATTAGAGTTCTCAAAGTATGGTCCTATATCACATAGTAATTATCAAAAAAATGCCACAGCACAATTTAACTATTTACATAGTTTTGAAATTGAGATAAGGTTACAATTCAATTTTAGAACAAATAAAATATTTTCCAACTTTAACCCTTTAGGCTACTAAGCCCTTTTCACAAGCCATGGTATATGAACTATTTGGTAATCCAATAGCAACCAGGGATTTTTTTTCAAGATTACTCAAAACTAAAATATCCCCAACCATATGATACGATGCCTCACTATCGAGCATCCAGGAACCTTTACCTAACAACCTTTCATACGCGAATTTAGGGTTGTTGATGAGGCTCAAAAGCCTTTGTATCTGATCTACAGACACCCCAGGTATGGTATAGCAACTTGGGCTATTTTTGTGCTACTGCTTGCGGCTGGCCCAACAGTTGTTCCTGGGCCTGCTACTTGTTTTGGGCCTGCGACCTGTACCGATGCTGATGCTGTTTCTCTTCCAGCACTTTTGCCCCGATTTTCATTGCGTCCTCCTCTACTACTTTGTCCTTCACGATTGTCTCGTCCACGTCCATGCGATCCCTAACTTGGCGGGTAACCGATGACTTCATAACAGTTTGCTTTATTATGTCCATAACATCCACAAATTTTACATCCTCCTTTTTCGACCATCATGGTTTGCCCCTTTGCAACGAATGCCATGGTCACTTTGCTCCTGTTATCTCGGGCAACCATGACCTATTGATGAGTTTCTTCCTATTGGGTCATGTTAAAAATTTCGTCGAAAGTGGTAACGGGATCAAGCATAAGAATTTTTCTTCGAATTATGGCATACTACTCGTCATTCAACCCCAGTAAAAATCAATGTGCTTTATCTTCTTCATACATAGGCATGATCATGTTTGCTGCTCCACACTTGCAACTACTACAAGTGTATATTGGCACCTTCAGTAGATTGGTATGCTCGGTCCACAAGTTCATCAACCTTGAATAAAACTCTCCAACACTCAAATCTTCTTGCTTGTATTTTGCAATATTGGCTTTTAGTTAATGAACTTTGGGAGTATTTAGCATTTTATACCTTTTTTTTTAAAATCATCTCATATAGTTTTTGCCGTCTCAAAGTATGCGATGCTCATCTATAGCTTCGGGTTGATGATGTTGAGTAGCCAAGATCACAACATCGAGTTAACCATGTCCTATGCGTGGCATTCTATAAACTCTTCATATCCTTGTTCATTCTGTCTCTCTAGTGTCCTATCAATAAATCATAACTTGTTCTTTGCCTTTAAAGTTGTCCTCACAGCCCTTTCCTACAGATCGTAATTTTGTCCATCAAATACTATAGTGGTGATCATCACACCGGGTCCCTCAGAAGGGTGAAGATAAGAAAGTGACAGTGGCTCAATGATGAACCTCTTCTTCCATCATCGCCCATGGTTAATTTCAATCAAAGCCTGGGATTGAAGATTGCGCTCTGATACCATGAAAACTTAAAGGGTGAAGGAAGATACTTGGTGTGAATAATGTTGTGTAGTTCCTTAGCCATAAATGTACAACATGACTTGAAATATATACATGCATAACAAACCCTAGGCTGCCCTAATTTGGTGGGCAAGTTGAAAGAAATTAGGAAAGATGCAAAATCTTATCTAAATATACAAAATATATCTAAAGATACAATTATCTCAATATACAATTTTCTAACTCCCTTAACAAAGCTTTATTAAAGTTAATAGATGGCTAAGATTAAAGTTTCATTGAACACATATGTCAATCAAAAGTCAGAAACAAGTGGACAAACCTTATTATTTAATAACTCCATCTTCTGATTGTTTATGAATGGACTTAACTATGTCGGCCAAAGAAAAGAGAATTAATAAAGTAGCATCCATACTTGGCTTGAAATGAGTCTAAGAGATGCACTTTAAATGGTATATAAGTCTATATACTTACTGAGTCCCAATAATTCTAGTTGCATCACTATGAGTTTGTTCAACGTGAAACACTATATTCAAGCCACGCCAAAGTCTGCAATTTTAGGGTTCATCTCTGCATCCAATAAGGCATTAGCAGCTGTCAGATCACAATGAATTATTCTTGTAGGAGAGTCTTCATGCAGAAAAAGCATCCCTCGAGCAATGCCTCTTCATCCAATGAGTAATCTTTCCTTTCTTTCCAAGCAAAACCCCACCAAATTAACCAGATTTCCATGCTAAAGGTTTCCTACCAAAGCATCCTCATTCTTAAACTCTTTATCAACTTGCAAAGAGCGCTTTGAAAATCTTTTCACAGGTACTATATCCCCATTAGGCAAGATTCCCTGCAGCAAAATTCATTACAAATGACCACATATAGTTGTTTTCTGATCTAGAGTTATATGTAGTACTACTTCACAGATATAGTATCTGGCTAGTGACAATGCAGCCACTTAATTAATTACCTCGTAAACGACCCGAAATCCCCCTCAATCTAAGATGTGATCATGAGAGAAGTTATTGGTAGCCACTTTAAGAGTTTTTAATTGATATTGCAAGGACTTGGCTTTGACCATGTCATCCTCCTCTAGAGTTGCATTCTCTGTTACTGCATTGAAAGGAATTAGTTAATGAGGTAGGTAATTGGTGTACAAAGTTTCACCAAAAGCATAATTTAAAACGAAAATAACAATCGATTCAAAAGTTCGTTTTTCATGAGACAGATAATTTCATTCTCCTTAGCATGAGATATGATTATCACCAACATTAGAATCTGCAATATGAGGTTTCTTCGTCACTTTAATATTGTAAAAGCATATGCCTAAGGTGACTAGCACCAGGATAACGGCCGAAACAACAGCCGCTATAGTGAGCACCTTTTTCTTCCATGCAAATATAAGAGAAAATTTAAATTATGATGATAAATAAATTTCACAATATCGACAAAAGTGATATATAACCCTTCTAAGTTTTCAAATTATCATAAATTATGAGGGTGATTTTGAATAGCATCAAGAGAAGTCATAGCTGGTCAATTGATTTGACCAAGGGTCACCACATTGGCTACTTCAGGGGGCACTTAACAACGTAAGAGCCTTCTAAGAAAGCATTTTATCACTCGAGTTAGGGAAGGTGGTCAATTAGAAGCAAGGCCTAGAGGTGGAGTTAATGTGACTGCAAACAAACTACAAGTACCTTATTAGTTCTTGAGTTTCTCAAATCATTAGCAATCCCAATAATTTTTATGACAATTTTAATAAATTATCGATTTAAAATCTTAATTGATATTGACTGCCAAATGCAAAAGGCATGCTAAACGAACGCATTGATGACAAGATGAATCGATGCACCATCATATCTTACGAGGTTATAAATCAAGTTTTAATATTCACATTTAATATAGTCTTGTTAGGATCGGTTTAGGATTTAAGTGAAATTATCAAGGAATCACAAAAATATGTTAATAGAGCAAAATGACGAAAACAGACACCAACAATACCAAGATTTACATGAAAAATTCAAAACGGGAAAAACCATATGCGGCAATGAGCAAAGAATCAACTGTGGTGATGGAAAAATATAGGATTGACCTCAGGATGATGTACCCTAAGGAGAGATCAAATAGTGATTACAAATTCACTCATAACTCTCTCTCACAAAACAAGAATAGTATACTAATAGCTTGTGTTATTGATGTGTTTGATTATCCCTGGGGATTCTTGAGGATGATTGGGGATGATTTTGGAGCCTAAAGCTAGGCCTCTTATAAAGCAATCAGTAGGTCAAGATCATGGAAAACGCTATTAGCGTTGGCGCCGCACACACCACGGACCATGGTGATGACCATGGATGGTCCGTCGTGTCCTCTGGGAGCAGTGATTTTTTCACGTTTGGCCATGGACCATGGCCAAACCCTTAGGGGCTCTATGGAGGATAAAATTTGGACCACTAAACCCAATAATGTCCACCGTGGACCAAATTGTATTACCAAAGAACCCCAAAAGGTAGAGCCCCATAGCGAACCTCGAATGGCAATCAAGCAAACCGAATGCCGATTGAGTTCAAGGGATGCTTGAACTTGACACCAGGAAGTGACTCGTATGGACTTTTCTCCCTCATATAATTTGTCATAGAAGATCGGCAGGACATAGAGGCTTCCTTGCCTTAAACCCTGTAATAAAATTCGATTGCCCTTAGAAACTTGTAGAACTCCACCTTCAGCTGAATATTTGCATCCATTGGATTCAAAGGTGCCTAAAAAAATGAAGTTACATTTCAAGTCATGAACGTAACGAACATTTGATAAAGTCCTAACGACACCGTCATGGGTCTTGATAAATACTGATTCCAATGACATTACACTGGGCATTGTTGCCCATGTGAACAATAATTGAGTCAACTGGATCATATGTTAAAAACCAATCCTTATGGAGAGACGTATGATAGGTACACCTAGAATCAAGAATCCAGTCAGAAATGCTCCTTTTTTTAGTAGAGGTAGCAAACAAAACGTCACCATCAGAATCAAATTCAACAAAGGTAGCCTTAGCAGGTTCATGATTTATTGGACTCATGTGTCTCAAACGTTGATTTTGAGGTATTCCCTTTATCAATGGGTTCACCCCTCCCTGATAAGTCTTCACCTTTCTTGGCATGAACTTTAAGGTCAAATTTTGCTTTGGACATTAGGTTAGCCTTAACATCCTCAAAAGATAAAGTATCATTGTTACTGTATAACAAAATTTTCTTGAAGTGCTTATAGGAGGGGGTGATGAGACAACCAATAATATCATTTTATCCTCATCCTCAGTTTTCACATCCAAACTTTCCAAGTCAAAAACAATAGAATTGAAGTTGTTAAGGTGGTTTTGGATAGTACCTTATGTTATGAAAAACATATACAGATGTTCCTTTAGGCAAATCTTATTTGCTAGGCTCTTGGTCATATATAACGCCACTAATCAAAGCTAAAGATTTATCATGGTGGTCTTATCCAGAACTTCATGTAGAATATGAGTTGTCAAGCACAACTGAATCATCGAGAGAGTCTTTTCATCAAGCTCCTCCCACTATTCGTCTATCATGGTAGCAAGTTTCTTGGTTTTACTGAGAATGGCCATCATCTGGATCCTCCAGCTACTGAAACTTATCTCGTCATCGATTTTGGAAATATCGAATTTTGTGACTGTTGTCATCCTATAACCAGGCTCTGATACCACTTGTTAGGATTGGTTTAGGATTTGAATAAAAGCAGTAAGGAATCACAAAATAGGATAATAGAGCAAGATGAAGAAAACAGACACCAACAACACTAAGATTTACCTGAAAAACCCAAAATGGAAAAAACCACAGATGGCCAGGAGCAAAGAATCCACTATGGTGATGGAAGAGTACATAATTGATCTTAGGATGATGTGTCCTAAGGAGAGATCAATTAGTGATTGTAAATTCAATCAGAAGGCTCTCTCACAAAACAAGAATATTAGACTAATAGCTTGCGTTCTCGGTATCTTTGATGATCCTTGAGGATTCTTAAGGATGATTGGAGATGATTTTGGAGCCTAAGGCTAGGCCTCTATAAAGCAATTAGTAGGTCAAGATTGAGGAAGCTAGCAGTGTTGGCGCCACACACACCATGGATCGTGGTGAGGACCACAGATAGTCTATAGTGCCCCCTGGGAGTAGGGATTTTTTCGTATTTGGCCATGGACCATGGTCAAACTCTCAGGGGCTCCATGGAGGACAAAATTTGGGTCACTAAACCCAACAACTCTAAATTACATGTACATGCAACACCGCTTATAAATATTGTACCCTTGTATATACGTCGTCCTAGAATTGCGCCCCTGGATACTACCCTTAGCGACACCTAATTTTCTTATAAAACAAAAGAGATGCTCAGCCCTGGCCCATTGCATGTCGTTTCAAAATATTTATAAAACCTATACAATACATACATAGAGTAATATTGAATACATTTGCACAACTATCTAGCATTAGGCTTATGAGTCCTGATACATATAGGTACTTCACTCACAAATATTCATGGCATTGAAATGGTGGTGCTTGCGGTTGATTGTTGTGCATGTCTTATAGGGAGAAGTCATGGTTGTTGAGGCAGCCAAAGAGCACTAACATCAAAATCAGAGTCAAACATCACTATAAAAAAAGGGACTTATTACAACAGAAGCCTAGCAACAAATAATATTTTCTGTTGATAAAAATTTATTTTTACCATTAGATTGATTTTTTGTTGGTAAAATGGCTATGAGTCTGTGGCACCAAAAGAACACAAATAAATTACAACAGAAGCAATGCATCTGATGGTATTGTTAATACATTACCAACAATATTTACAATGTCCAAATGTTCTATCGGTATTTTTGCAGTTATACCAACAAATTGTGAAAAGTAAAGAGCTATGTTGCTATTGTTCATTATAGTGTATACCGCGAAAAATATTAAATAAATATATTCTTAAAAATTTTGTCTAATTCCATTTTTTTTAAAATTAGGAGTGCAAACTAAAATTAAGTTACCATGATCAAGATTAAATAAATATATATTTAACGATTATGTCGAATTTTATTTTTGCTATAATTAGGAGTGCCAAAATAAAATTAAGTTATTATGATCAAATTAAATAAATATATATATAAACATTATGTCTAATTTTACTTTTGTTATAATTAGGAGTGCCAAATTAAACTTAAGTTATTATGATCATAAACATAGATTAGTCATAATAATATGGAAAAAAATATATAAAGTAGGCAAATATATATAATATAACAATAAGGGCCTAAAATTTCCAACATCTAGTGCCAAAAACTAGGATATGTTGGTATTAAAGTTTTACATTTTGAAGGGAAGAATGGATCCTAATATTGCCAACAATCTAATTTTCTGTTGGTATTAGAATTACATTACCAACATATTCATCTATAAAAGAATTTCTGTTGGTATTAAAAACTATGTTATCGTGGGAAAAATTAAATAACTATTTAAAAAATACACATTTGAAAATAAATAAAATAAAAAAGTACTAATTAATGAGACTAGTGAAATAAAAATACACATCTGTACTAATTAATCACATTACCAACATAAATTAGCTCTTTCAATCCGCACGGTGCATCTTGCATAGCCCCCACAGAAAAGAAAAACAGAGCAGTAGTGCAAAAAGGCAGACACCCAAACATCGCAGAACCCTCACGCCTAACCCTAGTTCTTCTTCTTCATCAATCGAATGCAAGTTCTTCAATTTCATCTTCTTCAAGTTCTTTGATCTAGTCTTCAACCTTCGAAACCCAAATCCTAGTTTGTCTTCTTCATCAATCGTCATTCCTATTGGTTTCTATGTGTTCGTGGGGTCAGAATGTACAAATTGCCATTGCTGTTGGTTTCTTGGTGTTCGTGGAGTCAGAATCTACAAATCACCATTGTTGTTGCTATCCGGGTGTTTGATTCTGAAGCTTCGAACGTATGTGTCAGTCCTCTGGTCTTCTCTTTGAATTTCCTCTCAGTTTCTAAACATTAGATTATGTCGATGCAAACAATTTCTAGACGGTTTGGTGCTGGAAAATCGAAGGTTTGGTGCCAAAAAATCGAGGGTTTGGTGCAAGCAATCGGCCAATTTCTTGACAGTCTGATCGAGGGTTTCTGAAAGTATTTTGTTTTTGAAATTCAATTGAATTTGTTGGGTAAAGGGAATTAAGGCAGTAGCTGATTAGAATCAAGAGTTTTGTGTGCTTTGTCTAGTGCAGATTATTTGAACTTGCAGAGATCTTGCTACCTCTCTGTGTCTCTCTTTCAATTAAGTTTGGAATAATCTATCATGGGAATGCCACTGAGAGACATAGAACTGTGCCTTTAAACATTGACCTCTTCTTTTGGCCCATTTTTGCTGTTTTATCATAAAGGGAGAGTTGTAGAGAGAATGACCTGGAGATGCATGCATTTGATGGACAGATCACAAGGAGAAAAAAGAGAGCTAGCAGTGAACAGTTTGGAAGGATAAATCTGAATCTCTCTCCTTTTTTCCTTATCATTTTCCCATTTCCCATTTTTAATAGTATCATCTACTGATGAACGACGGAGGTCTTGATTTGAGACAAATCTTTGGTCTTATTCGGCCTAAATTTATGCGGTAAGCACTTAAAACTATGAATTATTCGACAGTTGGATTTAACTATCAATTTTTGGGTTGTGGCCATGGTTGGGTTATAGAATCCGGTAGCTAGGGCTAGAGATATGAAAGGCACTCTAATTGAGCAACCCAATCTGCTATGATCAACCAATAAGCAAAATAAGGATTGTGAGTGTGACTTTGTAATGAGAAAAGTTGCCCATAATGTAGTGATTTTACACAATCTGCTCGTACATGTAATCTTACACCCTCCATTGTAATCATTTTTCATTTATCAAATGTATGAAAACATTGGTTTTTAAGTAAAATCAAGGCGACTTTTTTTTTTTGGGATTGGGGGGGTTTTGGGGGTCTTGGGTCGAAACCCTTACCATTTTCAAATATTAATACTCTTTTACTTTAGTTTGCTACATTAATATTTTTCTTTTGCTGGGTAAGACTAAGAAACAAAGTAGAAGCATTCAACTAATAGCATAAAATTAGTATTTGGTACAGGAAAATACTATAATATGTTATGGTATGTTGTTTTTAGAACTAGGATGTGGATCTTTGCTAACGAAGATGTAGCACTGAGGAAAGATGTCACTATGATGAAGTTATGATGTGGTAGGGTTTTGTTGCTGAGTTAAGGTTATCTTGTCTAGTTGATGTGTATTTCATTGTAATCCTTTAGCGTGATTCCTTCATTAGATTCAGAGAAATGTTCTGACATTTTGTGAGAACAATTTTTTTTCCCTCCCCAGTGGGCATTTTGGTGCAACATTGGGTGTAAATATCAATGTTTGAAGGCACAGTTCTGCGTCTCCCAGTGGCAATTGTTCAAGGCACAGGCATATATACAGTAATTAGGGAAAGCATCATCTGTCTTGTTTATTGTCCTTTTGGTCAGTACCAATGTTTAATCTGCCTTCTTATCTGGTTGTCTATTTTGGCACACAATATTAATGTTGTTTTATTACTTTTTGTTTTTTTGCTTTTAAGGGGGGATGAGTAGGGTTGGTGTTTGCTGCGGAAACAGTTGTTTATTTACTCTTATGATCATGATATAGTAGTCTGCTCTGTTACACTAATTTATATATCCAGATTTAGTAAAAATTAAGCTAGTACGCTATGGGCTGAGGTAGCATAACTTGCGATGATGTCTTAACTTTACACAAGCTTGTCCAAATTCAACTACCTTTGTAATCTAGCAAGCCATCTGATAAAGGATCAGAGGTTGTGGCAAGTGTTTTAATGGCCCCTTCTAGCAAGCCATTTGATAAAGGATCAGAGGATCCTTGATGAGACTTTTATTTTCTTATAAAGGTTTTGGCCTAAGGGCCATAAAGAAACTTTCATGGATGATGCCGTAAGCTGTAGCTTCTTTGGCGTAATGAAGAAAGTTTTGTGTACAATGTTTTAACTATTTCTCCCCATTTTGCTGAAAGACAAAGGGGGAAAATAAAAGAAATACTAGGTACAATGTTTTAACTAATTTGCATTCTCTTTAACTCTCTAATCATTATACTTACATCACTGAATTTTATATCTTGATAAGGTTGATAAATGACTTTCATGAAAATGTGGAGATTGTTGGACTCCTTAGAGTTACATCCCAAGCGAGAGTCCTTGTACTTGATGTCTGTCTACTGAACGTTATATGTCTAACACTTACTAAACCGGGACACAGGTTGTGATATAAGATATTTTTAGTATGTCATAGGCCTATCAGCATCACTCATACGAGTGCCACATTAAAGGGATTGACTAAAGTCATGGGTTTTGTTGTTTTTTCTTAAATTGTATATGATGTGTGGAAATGGGTAACTAAATATAGTTCATCAATGCTTGATATTTACTAGGGCGGTTTTCCCCCCTGCCCTTTTCTTAAATTACCTTTATCTATGGTGTTGCACTATATAAGTTAGGTACCAGCCCTCTCCTTGTCCTATTATATTACAATGTAAATTCTTGGGTTTACTTGTCATGACTCTTGCTTTGGGTTTGCTTGTCATGAATCTTGCTTCAATCGTGACTGTGAGTTTACTTGTCCTTGCTTAGTATTGAAAACTCCCTCTACTTATATGTTTTCAATTCTGATGGTTCATAGTGATTGTGAGTTAATTAGCTATATGTCAGTATTGGAATTTAAGTAACTGCAAACTACCCCAAAGTAGTGCTGGATTTTCCTTTAATTTATATTTTTTACTATAAGTGTTGTTGTAATGTTTGCTAGCTTACATCTTAAGAATGAATAATTATTTGAAAATTATGATATGTAGGAACTTGCCATTATGAATGTGTTTAAGCACAAGAGTTGGGTGAAGTTGAGGAGAATGGATAACGAATAATGCAATATCTAAATGCGCTTCTTGATCATGCATTTGCGACTTCTGCTGTTGATGATGAGATTTCATGCCCATGTACAACATGTGCTAATCGATTCCACCATGAAAGGGAAGTTGTAAGAGTTCATCTTCTCATGAAAGGGATGGATGCTAATTACCATAAACATGTATGGGTCTATCATGGAGAGCCAATTCTAAGTGATAATGATGGCGATGATGAGATACTAGATGATCAATTTAATCATGAAAGTTATGGTTCAATCGAACATGATATGCATGACATGAATAGAGGATGCTTTTGCATGCCGTTAGTCCATTAATAATTCCTCAGGCCCTAATGAAGAAACAAAGAAGTTTTTCAAACTAATTGAAGATGCAGATCAGCCCCTCTATCTAGGGCGTGAAGAGTTTAGTAAACTCTCATTTATTGTTGAGATGTATCATCTTAAATGCATGTATAATGTGAGTGACGGGGCATTTGATTTATTTACAAAACTCTTCAAAAGGGATCTCCCAAAAGATTCAGTATTGCCGAACTCCTTTAAACAAATGCAAAACATAATTAAACAATTTGATCTTGGTTACAAAAAGATAGATGCATGTTCTAATGATTGCGTCCCTTTCTGAAAGGATAAGGCTGAACTCACCAACTGTTCTGAGTGTAATGCTTCCAGATATAAGCTCGCAAATGATGGGATGATAATGAAATTAGTTTCTGGCAATAAAGTTTCAATCAAGATTTTACGTCACTTTCCCCTAGTACCTAGGTTTAAAATGTTGGACATGGCATCTAAGACAGCTCCTTTCATGAGATGGCATGCAGAGGGACGTAAAGAGAATGGAAGATTAAGACGTCCAACTGATGCTTATGCTTGGGAATATTTTGATAATAGGTATACAAAATTTGCTAGTGATCCGCGAAATGTCAGGCTTTGCTTGTCAAGTGACGGATTTAATCCGTATGGGAATATGAGCACTCAATACAGTATATGGCCTGTTATATTGATAACTTATAATTTGCCTCCATGGTTGTGTATGAAACAACCTATTCCTTTCATTACTTATACCTAGTCCAAAGTCTCCAGGAAACGATATTGATGTCTTCTTTAAAAACCTTTAATTGATGAGTTAATGGAACTATGGGAGCCAGATGTAGAAACTTATGATGCCTCGGATGAGACTTTTGATTTACAAGCAACCCTAGTGTGCACTATAAGTGATTTCCCTGCGTATGGTGACTTGTCAGGTTGAAAAACCAAAAGGAAGTATACATGTCCATATTGTATTGTTGATACATGTCCTCTTTATTTTAAGAAAAGTAGAAAAATGTGTTGTATGGGTCACTGTCGTTTTCTACCAGGAGATCATAAATTTCGCGGTAGTAAAAAGGCATTTAATGGAGAAACAGAAATGAGACCTCCTCCTGAATTGCTATCTGGAGCTGATTTGTTGAATCAAATAGAAGGACTTGATGTCATATTTGAAAACATCTAGAGACTAAAAAGAAAAATAAAAGGAAGGGGGATGAAATGATGCTTTGGAATAAAAAGAGCATACTTTTCAAACTAACTTATTGGCATCATCTTTTGGTACGTCACAACTTAGATGTTATGCATATAGAAAAAAAATATCTCAGAGAGTATACTTGGTACACTTCTAGGTGTTGAAGGAAAGACAAAGGATACTTTGCAATCATGTCTTGACCTAAGGACTTGAATATCCAGGATAAACTCCATCCAGTAGAAGACAGAAGCAAAGTATACATTCCTTCAGCGTGCTTCACATTGAGCAAGAAAGAAAAAGAGGAATTTATTGGTTTGCTTGCTTCTATAAAAGTGCCAGATGGTTATGCATCAAATATCAGAAGGCGCATTATTGATGGTAAAATTTATGGTTTAAAAAGTCATGACCATCATATTATAATGCAGCAACTATTGCCACTAATTGCAAGGAAAATGAAAGATTATGGAGGGACAAAGACTTTCGCATGTGTACGTACTGAAGAAGAGGTATTATTTTATATCCTATTTATACCATAACTCACTTTGATTTTTGGTAACTCATTTTGTATTTCACATGCTTTTTAGGAAAAAGGCAACAAGACAGATGAGCTTTCAATATGGTTGAAGACCCATGCCCCAAAGAAAGCTATAAAACTTGATGATGCTTCAGCTAGTGCAAAGGTATGAGTGTTTATTTTTATTTAATTTTCTTATTCATCTTATTTATTTTTACTTAATATGTAACATGACAGAAAGCAATTGAAAATGAGTCATCCCACGTTGAAGAAGATTCATATGATGATGCTACTTGAGATAAAATTTTCAAACAAGTTGTTGGAGAAGACAAGTATGGTTATGCTAAGACCTTTGGCATTGGGGTTAAAGTTCCTCGTTCAACTTCTAAAAGATGCGCTTTAGAGGAAGAATGAACTAAAAGAAGGAAAATCGAGCAACAACAACAAGAAAGTCAAGAAAAGATTGAACGTCTGGAGAATAAACTTGAATTTGTCACCAATTTGGTCAAGGTGCTTTTGAAGCATCAGGTATTCCTATATGAGATATTTTATTATTGTAACACCCCGAATATGGCTTCAAAGAATCGAAGTGACTACTTATATCACCAATGGTGCACCTTTCTTTTCGGAAAGTTCACTCTTAACAACTTCACAATCAAGCGTGCTTGTTGGGGAGCAATCTTAGGATGGGTGACCTCCTGGGAAGTTTCCCAGGTAGCATGTGAGTGAGGACGAAGCATGCCGTAACGGCTTGTGGTAATCTGTGGGCTCAGTCAACGATCTTTGAAGCCATTATTGGTAAGACCCGCGACCATGAGAGGTCGAGGCATTACAATTATTTTGTTAATTTTTTATTCTATTGATTAGAAAAACTCTGTTGATAAATAGATGTTATAATATGATAGGAAAAAAGGGGTTGAAGAGAATGATTGGTTGGTTTAGGTGACTAGGTATTTTGGTTGTAATTTGTTTAAGTGTTTATTTGATAACTTTGAAAGGTAGGATATGGGAGAGTGATTGTTAGTTTTGGTGATTACTTTCGTTGATCGTAATATGTTTACTTGTGTGTTTGAAAACTTGAGAGATAAGGTAATGAGAGTGTGATTGGAAGTTTAGGTGAAAAGTTAATTTGGTTGGAATGTGTTTCATAACTTGTGTTTGATAACTTGAGAGATAAGGTAATGAGAGTGTGGTTGGAGATTTAGGTGAAAAGTTAATTTGGTTGGAATCTGTTTCATAACTTATGTTTTTGACAACTTGAGAGATAGGTAATGAGAGTGTGATTGGAAGTTTAGGTGAAAAATTAATTTAGTTGGAATGTGTACAGGTCATGAGAGATGAGGTAAAGGGACATTCATTGGTTAATATAGTGTAAGCACATTGGAATGTGTTGTATTCAAATGTGTGATGAAATGTACAAGTTAAACTTGTTATAGAACATAAAAGCTAAACTAGTTATGAAGTTCTTACATTGTTATTTGTGAACTTGTGGGCTTTTATGAGAGTCTTGTATATTGTTGTTTATTTTTAGTGATAAATTTGACATCACGTTAACAAGGGAGAATGTCATTAGATGATTATAAATATTCTCTATTACATCTTCTTAAGATTTTTGCTTTTATTATTGTTCAATAGAGAATATCAGAGGTCATTTGAGGAAGATGAGGATATTAATGATGACAATGAAAATGGTCATGCATTTGATGAAGAAAATGTCGAAAAAGTTGATGATCAAGAGCAAAATAATGAGTCATAGTTTGAGTTCTCTTATGTAGTTAACTTCTGTCATGACTTATCTTTTAGGTAGACTAAGTAATGTTTATGAGTTTGTACTCATAGTTTAGACTTTAATTTCAATCTTATATTGTTGAAGTTATGTAATTATTTCTTATGAACTTTCAGTGAATGCATAGCACTTTGAAAAACTTTTAGATCAAAGTGTGCTTTTGTTTGAGTTGATTCTTCTATTGTGGAAAACTATTGTACCTACAGGTTTGATATTGTATATATGTATTTGTTCAAAAAAAATAGTTCCCACATGAATGGATGGATTATTGGCAGTAGATATTTTAAATCATGAGGTGTGGGAAGGAGCAGAATTACCAACAGATTGCAGCTTGATGGAAATTCTTTTTTGACAGTATATAGTAGTACCAACAGATCTTCTTGTTGGATAAGATTTAAAAAGGCGGGAAAAAGAAAGAATTACCAACAAATACAGTATGTTTATGAATAATTTATGCCGTTAGTTGATTTAGTCTCGACAAACTCATCTGATGGTAACACTTGACGACACCAACATATTATGTCTCTGTTTGTAAAACGATGACATTCACCAACAGATTCATTCTGTTGGTATTAAGGAGAAATTACGACAGATTATAATATCTGTTGGTAAAACTTATACCATCACCTCTTTTTACCAACAATCTAGCAACAGACCAATATCTATTGGTATAAGGTTTTACCAACAGCAAATATACTTATTGCAATAGAACTATCCATTTTGATAAAAGTGACTTTTTTTTGTGTTGACAGGGATTATTTTTCCCATGGTGGGTCTTCTTCCCATATCCTCTTGAACACATATTAAACCTAGGTGAATGGTCTCATTATCTGTTTTAGAGTATGGATCTCTCACTAATGTTGAATCCATGAATTCCAGTGTTCTTCCTCTGTAAGCATCTCCATGCCCACTGTCAATACAACATTTATCAACAATGATACCTAATAAGTAGTTATGTTGAGGAATAAGTACTTGTGAATTGCAAAATAATTCGATGAAGCAGACATATATGTAGTGTTTGGTCAGAAGGGGGTAATGATTTTCTCGGAAAATCATTTTTCAATTTTGCTTTGTTTGGCACATGAAAGGGCGGAAAACTATTTTCCAAGGAAAATTATTTTTAAAGTGATTTCTATTTTGGGAAGAAAAAAGTTGATTTTCTTCCTTCAACTTTCTTGACAATATGGTCAACCGAAATCTAAGTACAAACTCTAACTTTGGCAATCTAGATCGAAACATGAATATTCAATGAGAAATATTAAAATAAGCCCAGATCTAGATTTTTAGCTCAACTTTTCTTCACTTGGTTAATATTTGTCTCTCCCACAACAATTCAATCAAGATTTTTTGCCACGTAAATAATTTAGTAGATACTTTTTTGCTACCAAAATAATTTTAACGGTTTGGATCGAAATTTGATTATCAGATTGTAAAAACTAAGATAACCTCAAATCTGGATTTTGAGCTCAATATCCCTTTTTTTGGTTAACATTTTTCTCTGACACGATAACCTAGTCAATTTTTTTTGTAATTTAAATAGTTTAGTTGATATTTTCATCATTAGAACAGTTTTAGTGGTTTGGATCCACATTTAATCATTAGATATGAAAGATTAAAATAAACTTAAATTTGAATTTTTTACTCAGTATTCCTTTGATTAATCAATATTTTTCTCCACATGATAATTTGGTTGACATTTTTCATCACTTAAATAATTCAGTTGATGTTTTCGCCACTAAAGCGGTTTCAACAGTTTAGATTGAAACTTAATTATTTAAAAGAAGCTCAAATATGAATTTTAACCTCAATATTCCTTTATTTGATCAACATTCATTTCTGTCATGACAATTTAGTAGACTTTTTTTGTCACTTAGACAAACGGATTGATTTTTTCTGTTGTTTGTGAAAAATAATTTACCTTACACTGAATAGAAGAAAATGTGACGTAAAAATTCATTTTCGTTGAAAGAAAATTTACATGGACCCCAAGCAAACAATGTCTAAAAAAATATATCATAATCACGTGGCAAACTGAATGCAGCATTTGCTCTGTTGTTGCTATGTTAGTTCATCTACTGAAATGCAACCATTGTTTCTTTTCCTTGTGTGAGATAGTGTGTGAAAACAATTTTAACTTTGAATTTTTTTTGCGAATTTTAAATTTGTAATACAAGATTTTTTTTCTATTCATATAATTTAAACTCATTTTTAGCCCAGATTTAGGTTAGTGTAATTTATTCAAGCCAAAATGATTCAAGTATTGGACAGATTATCAAAGTTGAAATTTTTGTATTGTCTGATTAATCAAATTTAAATTTGAATAAAATCCAAATTTTGACCAACAGGTTATAGTTAGAAATCAAAAACCTAGTCGAACTTAAGAAGTTACTTAACTCTAGCTAGTTGTTTTTTTCTTTCGGTGCAACAATATTACCTCCAAGTAACTCGCACCTATTGGAAATAAATTCTCTGAGCTAAGTGGAAAAAGAATAAAAGGTGTGGCCACAAATCACAAAATTGTCAAGCTATCATTTGCTATAACTCTAGTGTCTTCCAATTTAAGAACTCACACCAAGAGAAAACCAATGCTCTAAGATAAGTGCTGAAGAATGAAAGATATATATGGCAACAAATCAATGGTGTATCCAAACTTAGGAACTTGCTTTAACTGTAATTGTTGTTTCATTTAATACTACAATTTAGTCATTAAATAGTGCACATTAAGAGAAAATAAATGCTCTAAAATAAGTGGAAACAAATAAAAGACTTCCCGAAAAGAAAAATACCGTTGCAAGTACGCAAAAAGGTTGAAACTTGAACTCGCCAGCATGGCGTCGTCTAAGGGCTGCCTTTCCCAGACGGCCCCAAAGAGAGAAATGAAGGGTTGTAGGAGGTCCACGAAGAAGAGAGAATTTAAAAAAAAAAAAAAAAATTCTATCAGAGTCTCGATGAGGACTATATTCGTGTGAATTAAGATTTAAGAATTTGTCCTAAGGGCCTGTTCTTTGCATTGGTCTTTTTTAATTTACCAACTTTAACCTACTTCAATCCACTTCAACCAATTTCAACCCATTTTAATAAAAAATACCAACTTCAATCAATTTCAACCCACTTTAACCAACTTTAACTCACTTGCTTCAAAATTATATTCTCACTATTTTAACCAACTTCAACAAATATGCCAACTTTAACCTACTTCAACTCACTTCAACGTACTTTAACCCAATTCAACAAAAAATATCAAATTCAACCCACTTTAACTTACCTCAACTAAGAATTGATCAGGTTTAGCCCGCCATTTGTAGTGCAATGGTGAAATAGAAGTCATATTTCAACATAAAGAAACCCAAATTAAACTGGCGTGGCCAGTAGCATATTCTGGAGCAGTGGGAGAGATTGAGTGTGAGAAAAAAATCCACGGTGGACCATTTTGCATGCACAGCTGGTTGTCATTTAATACATATTGGCAGCCTTTTTGTTACAATGAATTGGAGCCAAGGACAAATACTGGAAATGCCAGGTGGTCCAAAAACTAAGCAAAGACGTCCACCTTGTGTCGACGCGGGACCTGCATCATGCATGCAAATTCAAGTCTTCCAGCATTTATGCAGCTACTGATTAAATGGGGCTGCTCGCCATCAAACAACGATACCTACATTGAAACACTTATGTCATGCTCTTGAAATGCGTATGTACTTTTTATTTTCGATAATTGATCAACCTGGAAAAACAGGTACTAAGTGTAAATATATATATAAACTTTCACTTCTAAATATACACATGAATAAAAGGCATGGACAATTCTGCTACCATATACAAACAACTAGAAATCTGCTTCTGAAATAATGGTATGCCAGTAGCTTTTTTCAATAAAATATTTTCACAAAATTTTTTTTTACTAAATATTTTCATAAAATCTGTTTGTGTGTCTCTTAGAATCAGTATCTCTACAGGCAAAGATGTTTGTAGAAGTAAGAGTGCGTACATCTAGATTTTTCCTAGACCCTATAAAAATCGGACCCACATTGAAAGGTTTTATTATTGTTGTTGTTATTGGTATGATTCTATATCCAATATAATGGCACAATTTGCCCCATATATGAAGAAATTTTTATTTTATGAAGAAACCATAATAAATATAATTTTTGCATGCCGAATGACCAAAATCTATGTGAATGAGTGAGTTAATCAATAACTCTGACTGAGTGTGCGTGGTAATCAATAACTCTGATACCGTTTAAATGTTGCATACTGTTCAGTTGATCAATATAAGTAGTACGCAGTAATACAAGACATTTGATAAATTGTTTAATAGGAGAAGTTCTATCTTCTATATAAGTAATGTGGGTTCAAATCTCACAATAGATATACAAAAAGTTCTTTCTATTTTCCTTCGTCCTCTCTGATGCTTTTTTTCCCAGTATGATAATCCATGAGGCCCTGATTTTTAGTGGTCGATCATCGAGTCGTTGGAGTGCTTTGCCCCCCCAAAAAAAAAAAAAAAATACAAATGATAAAAATTACACTTGAAGATTACAAAAAGAACTCTTTCCTCCCTGTACAGTAATAGGATAGTCCCTAGTGGTAAAATTAAAAAAGAAACAATTATAATAAAGAGAAGACACATGGACAGTAACATGGAATGATTCTTTCTTCTTCTCCATTTGCTTTTCTTAATCAAATATAAATCACCCAACCAAATTAAACTGCAGCAAGCTTGGCCTTT
>JAKOGI010003597.1:0-48108 GCA_029747015.1 Carnegiea gigantea | reverse complement strand
GTTTGAGACCCGAAGATTACTTAGAATGGGTTCAAGCTTTGGAGAGGATCATTGAGATTAAGGGTTATTCTAGTGAGAAAGCCTTTAAACTTGCCGTGTTGAAGCTCAAATCATACGCATCTCTATGGTATGAGAACTTGAAGAGAACGAGAGCCTTAGAGGGAAAATCCAAGATCAACACTTGGATTAAGTTAAAGAAGTACATGGACAAACGATTCTTGCCTTCCACTTATAAGCAAGAATTATACTTGAGGGTTACTTCTCTTCAACAAGGAAGTATGAGGGTTGAGGAGTATATTCGAGAGTTTGAACAACTCCAAATTCGATGTTCATTGAGGGAGGAACCCGAGCAAACCATTGCAAGGTTCCTAAAAGGTCTATCTCCACCTATCCTTGAGCGGGTCGAACTTCAACCCTTTTGGACCTTTGAGGATGCTTGCAAATTGGCCGTGAAGGTAGAAAAACAACTCAAATCCAAACGCCCCTTTGTTTCTACCCCCTTAAAGCCCACGGCCACCCCTAAGTCCTTCCCACCCTTCAAACCGAAATACCCTCCCAAGACCACCCACAACCAAGAGAAAGGAAAAGAAGTTCTAAAGGAGGGACTCAAAAGCCAAAAGAAATGTTTCAAGTGCCATGGTTTTGGGCACTTTCAAGCGGATTGTCCAAATCGAAGAGTCCTTACTATTAAGGAAATTGACGAGCTCGGTCACATGGAGGTCGAAAGGGATGAAAGTGAAGAAGAGATCCTTGAGGACGAAGAAGACCCCACCTATCAACCCGAGGAAGGGGATGTTCTTATGATCAAGAGGGTTTTGCAAACTAAGGAGGCCATTTCGGACTCCAATCAAAGAGAACAAATTTTCCATTCAAGATGTAAAGTCTTGAACAAAGTGTGCATCTTGATCATTGATGGAGGGAGTTGCACTAATGTGGCTTCCCATGAAATGGTTACCAAGCTTAACCTTACTACCATTCCTCACCCAAGGCCATACACCCTACAATGGCTCAAAAAGGGGAGTGAAGTAACGGTTAGTAAGCAAGTTCTAGTCCCTTTCTCCATTGGTGGCTATCAAGACGAGGTTGTTTGTGACGTTTTACCCATGGACGCTTGCCATTTGCTCCTTGGGAGGCCTTGGCAATTCGACAAGGATGCTACCCATCACGGTCAAGCTAATACTTATTCCTTTAGGCTTAAAGGGAAAACCGTGACATTAGCCCCTCTACCCCCAAACCAAACACATAAACACAAACCCAAGAGTGGAGAGACAAAGCCAAAAGACCTAACCTTGCTAGTGAGTGAAGGGCGAGTTGAAAGGGCCCTTGAGAAAGGAAAGACCGGGTACATGATTCTCTTTGTTGAAACCCCACAGAATCCCCCACAAAAAAACCTACACCCCTCGGCCATCCCCTTAATCCCAGAGTTTGAGGATGTTTTCCCTCAAAATCTACCTCCCGGTCTTCCTCCTTTAAGGGGCATAGAGCACCAAATCGATTTAATTCCCGGTGCCCCTCTACCCAATAAACCGGCCTATAGATGTAACCCCACCGAAACCAAGGAACTCCAAAAGCAAGTGCAAGAATTGGTGGACCAAGGTTATGTGAGGCCAAGTATGAGTCCTTGTTTCGTTCCGGCCTTATTAGTTCCAAAGAAAGATGGGACTTGGAGGATGTGCATTGATAGTAGGGCCATCAACAACATCACCATCAAGTATAGGTACCCAATTCCTAGGCTTGATGACATGTTAGATGAGCTACATGGTTCAAGGATCTTCTTAAAGATTGATTTAAGGAGCGGATACCACCAAATTCGGATGAAAGAGGGGGATGAGTGGAAGACCGCTTTCAAAACCAAGCAAGGGCTATATGAGTGGCTAGTCATGCCATTCGGACTCTCAAATGCACCTAGTACTTTCATGAGATTGATGAATGAAGTACTAAGGCCCTTTATTGGTGACTTCGTTGTGGTTTACTTTGATGACATTCTTGTGTATAGCAAGAATGAAACCGATCATATTCTACATCTAAGGAAGGTGTTCACTACTCTACGTGAACAAAGATTGTATGGCAAGCTTGAAAAATGTGAATTCTTTGTACCAAGTGTTGTTTTCCTTGGTTATGTTGTCTCAAGTAAAGGAATCCAAGTGGATGAATCCAAGGTGGAAGCCATCCAATCTTGGCCGGTTCCCACCTCCATTACGGCCGTACGAAGCTTTCATGGCCTAGCCTCCTTCTATAGAAGATTCATCAAGGATTTTAGTTCCATCATGGCACCCCTCACGGAATGTATGAAGAAAGGTACTTTTGTTTGGACCCCCTCGGCCCAAAAGTCCTTTGAAACAATCAAGCTCAAGTTGTGTGAGGCCCCGGTTTTAGCCCTTCCAAACTTTGAAGAGTTGTTTGAGGTGGAGTGTGATGCAAGTGGAGTAGGGATAGGAGCCGTTCTTACTCAACTCAAAAAGCCTTTGGCCTATTTTAGTGAGAAATTGAGTGGCCCCAAACTCAATTATTCAACATATGACAAAGAGTTTTACGCCATAGTCCGGGCTTTGCATCATTGGAATCACTACTTGAAACCTAAGCCCTTTGTATTACATTCGGACCACCAAGCTTTAAAGTTCCTTAGTGGGCAGCCTAAACTCAATTTTAGGCATGCTAAATGGGTTGAGTTTTTACAAGCCTTTTCCTTTTCCACCAAACACAAAAGGGGTTGTGAGAATGTAGTAGCCGATGCACTCTCAAGGAAGTATGCCTTGATCTCACTTCTAGGGGCAAAGCTACTCGGATTTCAAGCTATTCAAGCTTACTATGAGGAAGATTCAACTTTCAAGGACTTGTTTAAGTCCCCTCCTACTCACGGTCCCTACCAAATTCAAGAAGGATTTCTCTTTAAGGGTAACAAGCTTTGCATTCCTTCTTGCCCTTTTAGAGAACTCCTAGTGAGAGAAGCTCATGGGGGCTCACTTGCTGGTCATTTTGGGATCAACAAGACCTTAGACATTCTAAGGGAACACTTCTTTTGGCCCAAGATGGGAGAGGACGGGCACAAGGTCGTTTCAAGATGTGCTATTTGCCACCAAGCCAAGAGTCAATTTCACCAAGGGCTCTATTGTCCCCTGCCCGTGCCTCTTAGGCCGTGGGAAGATGTGAGCATGGATTTCATTGTGGCCTTGCCTAGGACACAAAGGGGCAAGGATTCGGTCATGGTGGTTGTGGATCGATTCTCAAAGATGGCACACTTCATAGCATGCCACAAGACCGATGATGCTTCCCACATTGCGGATCTTTACATGAAAGAGGTGATTCGGCTTCATGGTGTTCCCAAAACAATTGTGAGTGACCGAGACACAAAATTTCTCTCTCACTTTTGGAGGAGTTTATGGCATCTCTTGGGTACTAAGCTCCTCTATAGTACCACTTGTCATCCTCAAACCGATGGCCAAACGGAGGGGACAAATAGAACCCTTTCTACCCTCCTTAGGACATTGGTTCACAAAAATTTGAGAGCGTGGGACATCAAGCTAGCCCATGCGGAGTTTGCCTACAACCGCACACCGGTTAGGGCCACGGGCATGTCACCATTTGAGGCTTTGTATGGGGTTAATCCCCTAACTCCCATTGATCTTCTACCTCTCCCCATGGATTGCAAGGTGAGCTTTGAAGCGAAAGAACGAGCCAAGGAGATGCAAAGTCTACATGAACGGATTAGGGCTCACATTGAGAAGGTTAATGAAGCTTACAAGAACAAAGCCAATAAGAACCGCAAGGGCATGGAATTTCAACCCGGAGACTTGGTATGGCTCCACCTTAGAAAGGAAAGGTTCCCCTCAAGAAGGAAAAACAAGCTCATGTCAAGGGGAGATGGCCCATTCAAGGTGATTTCTAAGGTTGGTCCAAACGCTTACAAGCTAGAGTTGCCCGGTGAAATGGGGGTTTCGGCCACCTTCAATGTAGGGGATCTGAGCCCTTACATCGAGGATGACTTGAACCTTGAGGATTTGAGGGCAAATCCTCTTGAGGAGGGAGAGGAGGATACGCACCAACCACGAAGTTCTAGTCTACAAGAGCATGTCCTTGTTCAACAACTCCATTCGGATCCCTATTGGCAAGGTATTCAGTTTGACCTACAAGCTCCCTTGGGAAGGTCCTTACTCTCTTGGACCCCTAGTCCCAAGCCAAGCTAGTCCAAGCTCCTTGTAGAAGCCTAGCAAAGGTTCCCACCCAAAAACAGTCCAATTCGGTTCCTTAGAACAACCCGGGCAGTGGCCGTTTCTTTTGCATGTTCAAGGCATTTTTCCTCTTACCAGGGGGTTGGAAGCACTTTACACTTTTGGGTTGACAACCTAAGTCCTTTATAAAGCTTTTATTTAGCTTGTAAATGGCCTAGGTTGATAACTTTTGGCTAAAGATGCAACCGGGTATCCAGTTTCAGTCACACAGCACCTGACTGAAGTTTGAGGTGATTTTTGGCTTGCCTTGGCAGGCCTTTGGTCGAGATATTTCTGGCCTTTCTTTAAGTTTAGGATGTGATCTTTCATATAAATCAAGTTGCAAGTGAAAAGGAGGCCATTTGGGGGTTCAAATCACCCAAACATTTCAGACCTGCAAACTGGCCAGTACAGCCGCGCACATGGGTCAACTTCTGGCCCTCTATTACCCAAGAGCAACCTGATTTAACTGAACGGTTTAAAGCCTAACTTTAAGTTTCAGGTCTTATCTTTCCAATGAAGCAAGTTCCAAAGCATTTTGACATCATTTGCCTAGTCAACCAGCCTAATCTTTCAAACCGTGCAAAACTGGACAGTCCTGGAATTCAGCCTATGATCTGGTCCGAAATGAGCTCCGTTTGTTCCCATCTTTTGAGGACTCTTTGGGGACACCTAAGGGCATGAAAGGGTGTCTAAATGTTTATCAAATGAACCCTCAAAACCTCAGATTCAGCCACCCAAGGTACAGCTATTATCCGGGCAAGCAAGGAAGAAAATACCCTTTTATACAAGGGACCAAAACAAGCTGTCCTTTGCTGTTTTAGGTGATCAGCCGGCTGTCCTTGCTGTTTTGACTTGTTTTTCATCTTATCAAAGCTTTCATTAATTGTACTTAAGTGTAACACATGTTAGACACCTCAAACATTGAGATTAACACTTGTATTAGGTGTCAAACATCCAAGAGATGCTGAATTTAGGCCTTGTATTAGCTAGACTAGGGTGCTTGATTTAGCTAGTTAAATCTTGGCCCTTGATCTTGTTGTGAAGGCCGGATATACTCGGCCAAAGCTGAATGTTTACTAACTTTTGGAATGAAAATGAAAAGTTTTCTTTGCTAGCTTAAGCAAATCTCAAATCTCCTCTACTTTATCCTTCATTGGTGGTGTTTAGGAGGGATTCTTTATCCTCTCTTCCGGTGCGTTTGCTTTACGAAGATTGGTGGTGAATCCTTTAGCTTTGGCTGGTGGTTTTAACCTTTAGGCCAATTCATATCCAAGTGTGTTGAGTGTTAGTAGTGTCCGAAGTGCTAGCCTAGCACGCATCACGTTGTGTTCTTTGATTCTTAAACACTTAACTTGCTTATCCTTAATTGTGGCCGATTAAGGTGGTGACCAAGTGAGTCTTGATCTTTGGTTAGGTGGTGTATCTTATCCTAATCCAAGATTAAGGGCCCTAAGCTAAGTGATTAGTGGTGTATCTTATCTAATCACAAGGCTTAGAACTATCCAGATTCCATTGAATTCACTTAAAGTTCATGAAGTTAGCTTTGGGTTCCTTAAACCAAAGCTCTCCTTTTTCATGTTCTAATCAGTGAACTTCATTCCCACATCTCCTTTTTGTTTTCATATTCATTTCAAGCTTAATCAAGGCCAAGAATTCTTGCTTTGATTCAGTTTTGAGCCCAAACACAAAAGCCATCTCAAAAACCGTGAAAATCACAAACTAGGCGTGCTTAGGCAGCAAGTTGGCATGGTGCCCCCGTGCCTTGAAGCACGACCGTGCCACCCCTGGTTCGTGAGTTTCCTACTTGTTTTGGTTGTGTTCCTGTTGTAAGTTAGCTTGGGTTGTTCCTACTCTTGAGACTTACATCATTTTTGGTATCAGAGCAAGTTCAGATCCTTGCCTGAACCCCACGCTCCCAAACTCAATCCAAACACAGTCAAGCATAAACCGTTCCTTCCTGCGATCACAATGAGTACTAGCATGTCTGTGGAAGAGAAGCTTGAAGTTCTTTCCAAGCAAATGCAAGAAATGAGTGTGAGTAATCAAGAACTCAAGGCTCGAAATGAGTACTTGAGAAAACAACTTGGAAACTACATGAAGCAAAAGCAAAAGGCGTGTGAAGAACCCATCCAATCCGAACCATGGAGGCAAGAACAAGTGTTTAGCCATACTCTTGATTCATCTAGTGAAGATGAACCATTGAGAATGACTAGACAAGACTCACGGAATCAAGCCAGTGCAAATGATGTATACGTGGGTGGTAAGTGAACCAAATCAAATTCAAATAAACCCAAATAAGAATTAAACCAAAGTAAAGAGAAAATGGAAGGTTGATTGAGATGGAATGAAAATAGTAACAAAAAAGAACAAAGGATAAACAAGACCTTGCACTTGAGATAATCCTTCGTGGAGCCACTCAAGGACTTGATCTTGGGCAAATCCTCTCGCCTTCACCAAGGAATCACTCCAATTGGAAAAGAAAAGAGAACCTAGAACACCACTTGAACTTGCCAAAATTCAAGATATAGAACTAGGGATTTTTTTGGACACAAATGAGAATCACTCTCAAGGTGTTTGTACTACTCTTGGAAAAGCTTACAACTCTGAATTCAAATGCAACTACATAACCCACCTATTTATAGGCTAAACAAAGATAACCAAAAGACTTAAAAACTCCTAGCAATTAAAACTAGAAAATTGAAAAGGCTTGGAAAATGGAAAAGACTCAACATAAAGGGGTGGGGGAGGTTACAAAGAATATTCTAGGCTTCCAATCAGCTGAAGACATCCATCTAGAACACTCCAAGTCATGCATGATGTCATCCACATGATGTCATGTAACCAAAGTCTCTTCATTTGCCCAGCATTTAATCCTTGCAGCAGCCTCCACTTCAACTGAGCATAACTCTCAGCACACACGTCCAAATCAGGTGATTCTGGGCTTGTTGGAAAGCCCTGGAAATCTATTTTCCAGAATGGGCTCATTTGCTCAATTTGGATAAGTAGATCAAAAGTTATGGTCCGAACATTACACCTATATCAGAACTAGACTGGAGCAGGACAACTTCTTTGAGTAATATTTAGCCCAACCAAACGACGTCCAAATTAAACATAATTGGGCTTGTTTGAAAGCTGAGATCTTAAACTTCAAAACCATGCGGCCCCTCAAGTTGTGGGTCCACTTGAGCTAGTCCAAAAAATGAGCACCAAAAAAAAAAAATTACCTTCCGCAGGGATGAATCGGGCACCAATTCTTCCGGAAGGAATATGAGTTTTATCCAGATTTTCGCCACTTGCTTGACTACTTCATGGTGTCTAAAGTCCTTGAACTCACATAATAAGAGAAAATATGAGAGTTTCCATGCACGCTCTTGTTTGACACTTTTCTTCTTGGAAGTTGACCTTAAATAAAAATGATGCATATGGGAATATGCATCATACTCCCCGGGTGGTTTTGAGTTTGTCCTCAAACTCGGGAGTTCTTTTTTCTTCTCATACAAGAGGGCATATTTATGAAATGGGGTTCTTTGTGGACAAAAATTATAGGGCATCTCTTGAAGAGCAGTATGATCATGGGGTTGATAAAAGAGGGTAAGGGGAGGGTAGAAACTAGGGTTAGACTCGGTTGGGAGAAGAGAGGTGAGTAAGAGGTTCTTTTGTAAGACTTTTTGTGATTTGGGGGTTTGGGAAGGTTGAATGGGGCTAGGTTCATGCTCATCAAATCTTGGAGGTAGGCTCCAATTTACCTCATTATCTACTTCATTATAGGCGTCAAAGATGGGAGGTAGATCAAAGTTAACGTCACTATTTTCTTGATAATGACCTTCTCCATTTAAGACAAATGGATAGCTAACTTCTTTTTCTTCCTTCATGGCTTCTTCCCATTCGGTCAAGGTGATGAATTCCTTGTTGGGGCAGTCCGAGAGTGCATGACCAAAGCCTTGACACTTAGAACACCTTTTAACGCTCATGCTAGAACTCATGGTAGGACCAGATGTGTATGAGGCTGATTTGTGGATGTGTTTGGGTTTGGAAATTTGGTCAAGTAGGCAACCTAGGCTCTGATACCAATTGATGTATACGTGGGTGGTAAGTGAACCAAATCAAACTCAAATAAACCCAAATAAGAATTGAACCAAAGTAAAGAGAAAATGGAAGGTTGATTGAGATGGAATGAAAATAATAACAAAAAAGAACAAAGGATAAACAAGACCTTGCACTTGAGATAATCCTTCGCGGAGCCACTCAAGGACTTGATCTTGGGCAAATCCTCTTGTCTTCACCAAGGAATCACTCCAATTGGAAAAGAAAAAGAGAACCTAGAACACCACTTGAACTTGCCAAAATTCAAGATATAGAACTAGGGATTTTTTTTGGACACAAATGAGAATCACTCTCAAGGTGTTTGTACTACTCTTGGAAAAGCTTACAACTCTGAATTCAAATGCAACTACATAACCCACCTATTTATAGGCTAAACAAAGATAACCAAAAGACTTAAAAACTCCTAGCAATTAAAACTAGAAAATTGAAAAGGCTTGGAAAATGGAAAAGACTCAACATAAAGGGGTGGGGGAGGTTACAAAGAATATTCTAGGCTTCCAATCAGCTGAAGACATCCATCTAGAACACTCCAAGTCATGCATGATGTCATCCACATGATGTCATGTAACCAAAGTCTCTTCATTTGCCCAGCATTTAATCCTTGCAGCAGCCTCCACTTCAACTGAGCATAACTCTCAGCACACACGTCCAAATCAGGTGATTCTGGGCTTGTTGGAAATCCCTGGAAATCTATTTTCCAGAATGGGCTCATTTGCTCAATTTGGATAAGTAGATCAAAAGTTATGGTCCGAACATTACACCTATATCAGAACTAGACTGGAACAGGACATGTCTTCTTTGAGTAATATTTAGCCCAACCAAACGACGTCCAAATTAAATAAAATTAGGCTTATTTTAAAGCTGACATCTTAAGCTTCAAAACCATGTGGCCCCTCAAGTTGTGGGTCCACTTGAGCTAGTCCAAAAAATGAGCACAAAAAAAAAAAAATTACCTTCTGCAGGGATGAATCGGGCACCAATTCTTCCGGAAGGAATATGAGTTTTATCCAGATTTTCGCCACTTGCTTGACTTCTTCATGGTGTCTAAAGTCCTTGAACTCACATAATAAGAGAAAATATGAGAGTTCCCATGCACGCTCTTGTTTGACACTTTTCTTCTTGGAAGTTGACCTTAAATAAAAATGATGCATATGGGAATATGCATCAGCAAATGATTTCAAGGTTGAAATTCCAGAATTTGAAGGCAAGCTTGATCCTGAAGATTTTTTGGATTGGTTACACACAGTTGAAAGAGTTTTTGAGTACAAGGACATCCCAGAAGACAAGAAGGTGAAGCTGATTGCTTTAAGGCTTCGTAAGTATGCTTCTCTATGGTGGATTAACTTGTGTGCCAAAAGAGTAAGAGAAAGGAGGTCCAAAATCAGAACTTGGGAGAAGATGAAGTCAAAGCTCAAGGCTAGATTTCTTCCTTCTACCTATGTTCAAGATTGCTACTCACAACTCCACCATTTGAACCAAGGTAATTTGAGTGTAGAAGAATACACTCGTGAATTTGAAAAGCTTGTGATTAAGTGTGATTTGCAAGAGCCAGAAGAACAAACAATTGTTAGATACTTGGGAGGTCTTGATCATAGGTATGCTAATGTTGTTGATTTGCAAGCTTACACTTCTTTTGATGAAGTATGTGTGCTAGCTCACAAGGTTGAGCAGCAAAAGAAGAGCAAACCGCCCTCACGGCATGAAATCCCAAATCCCTCACCACATGAACAAACCTTAAACAAGGGGAGTTCATCTTATGCCCCTAAACCCACGGCATCCCTTTCTGATGTATGTTAACCATGGGAATGTCAAAGATCAGAATGTATGATGGGGAAGATTGAAAACAAGGACAAGCAAAAACCGAAAAGAACAATGAGCTCAACCGGTCTTGATGGATAGTGTGCAACTCTCTTGTCTAAGATAAGCCAAAGGCGCCACTTAGAGGAGAAGTTGGGCTATTCCTTCTTCACTTATGGATACAGAATATCACCACCATAAGCAAGAGAAAGGAACCTAGAAGATCACCACTTGAACTAGCCAATTCAAGCTAAAGCAACTAGGAGTTTCAATGGAGAGTAAAACACTCAGATTTCATTGCATGATATTCAAAGCTGCCTTCTTACATTCCTAAAGGTCCCTTATATAGGAGGGAGCCTCAAAATTCAGATTACATGGGTTACAATGCAAGCCAAACGGATCAAGACAAAAGGGAAGCACAAAAAGCAAGAAAAGTACAAAAGGTGATGTTGACAGTTGCTGTCCAGTTTTCCAGATTGCAGGGTCAACTTTCAGCAGCTGTATCTTCGTCCTTACTTACCCAAATTGGCTCCAACATACCTTATTAGAAAGCTTAGAAAGTGTTCTTTCATATGACTACTTTTGGAGCTCATTTGGTGCAGCCGTTCAGGAGATATAAACAGAACAAGTGAGATGGTGCAGGCTGACTTCCCAAAAGCAGCTTTAGAAGTTTCCTTGCTTTTAGCCTCCTTGGGACACGTTTGACTCTGGTTTCTTTTCCCACCCTTTTAGCCAATTCAAAAAAGGATCTAGGGGTTAAAATTCCAGGTTGTTAGGGTTACTTTAGGTTGGGGAAAATGGGCTCCCAAAACCGGACAAAATCTGACCTGGAAAACAGTTTTGGACAGTTTGGCTTTAACAAAGGGTTTGGATGGGCAAATGACATCCAAATGGGCTGAAACTTGATTTATTGGGCAGCTAACTCTCCAATCTTTCCAGACATACCAAAAGTTTGGCTTTAAAGCCTCAGGTCATCAGGTCACCAAGGTCAGAAAGTCGGGCCATGTGCGGGATGAGCCCGGCAGAATGCAAGTGATCGTGTCTTGAGTGATTTCTAATCCTTGGAAAGCCTTTGTGACCTCTTGAGCTATAAGAACCCCTTGGGGCTGATCCCCATCATCCCCCCCAGCTTGGGAAGAGTTTGTCCTCAAACTTGGTAGCTCGTCTTCTTCATCAAAGTAGGGCCTCAAATCGGCTACATTGAATGTAGCGGATACTCCATAGTCACCGGGCAAATCAACCTTGTATGCATTGGAATTGACTTTTTCAAGGATCTTGAATGGGCCATCCGAGCGTGGAAGAAGCTTGGACCTTCTTTTGCTAGGAAATCGCTCCTTTCTTAGGTGGATCCATACTAAATCTCCGGGCTTAAATTGGACTTCCTTGCGGTGCTTGTTTACCCGATCCTTGGTCTGATCATTGAACTTCTCAATTTTAGCCCTCACTTGTGCATGGAGCTCTTGGATTTCCTTTGCTCTCTTCTCGGCCTCCCAACTAAACTTGGTTGGAGTAGGGAGGGGTGTAAGGTCCATAGGTGTACAAGGGTTGAAACCATATACAACTTGGAATGGAGAAAGACCGGTGGCTTTGCTTGGCACTCGATTGTAGGCAAACTCGGCATGGCTAAGCAACTCATCCCAACCCTTTGTGCTCTTCTTGGCTAGGACCCTCAACAAAGTACCCAAGGTCCTATTGGTGACCTCGGTTTGGCCATCCGTTTGGGGGTGACATGATGTGCTAAATTTGAGATGAGTGCCCATCTTCTTCCATAGAGTGAGCCAAAAATGGCTCATGAACTTGCTATCCCGGTCGGACACCATGCTTTTGGGGATGCCATGGAGCCTCACGATCTCTTTGAAGTAGAGGCTTGCAATTTGAGTGGCATCATGGGTAGTATGGCATGAGACAAAGTGTGCCATCTTCGAAAACCGATCAACTACCACCATTATGGAGTCCTTGTTCCGTTGTGTCCTTGGTAGGCCGGTAATGAAATCTAAACTCACATCCTCCCAAGGAGCCTTTGGGACCGGTAAGGGCGAGTAAAGACCTTGAGGCAAGACATGGCTTTTGGCAAGTTGACAAGTAGAGCACCTTTTAACATAATGCTCAACATCCTTGACCATCTTGGGCCAATAGTAGTGCTCCTTCAACATGAGTGAGGTCTTCTCAATGCCAAAGTGGCCGGCCAAAGCTCCTCCATGCACTTCTTTAATCAAAAGCTCCCTAATGCCTCCTTTAGGGATACATAACCGGTTTCCTTTGAATAAGAACCCCTCTTCAATGTGAAATGGACCATGGGGGTGCCGTGAGCATACTTCAAAGGTCTCCTTGAAGTCTTCATCCTTGGTGTACAACTCCTTGATCAATTCAAACCCAAGGACTCTTGAGTCAAGGGAGGAGAGGAGTAGATATCTTCTAGACAAGGCATCCGCACCCTTGTTTAAGTGCCCGGATTTGTGGTGGATCACAAAGTGGAAAGCTTGAAGATATTCCACCCACTTAGCATGCCTTGGGTTGAGCTTGTGTTGACCTTGTATGAACTTGAGTGCTTCATGATCCGAGTGGAGGATGAACTCTCCCCCCACCAAATAATGTCTCCAATGTTCCAAGGCCCTCACTATGGCATAAAACTCCTTGTCATACGTTGAGTATTTTCGCTTGGCCTCATTGAGTTTTTCACTAAAGTAGGCTAATGGTCGGCCTTCTTGTGATAGGACCGCCCCTATGCCCACCCCCGAAGCATCACACTCCACTTCAAATATCTTGGAGAAGCTTGGAAGAGCAAGTATGGGTGCACTAGTGAGCTTCTCCTTCACATCTTCAAAGGCGGCTTGGGCCTTTTCATTCCACTCAAATTTCTTGGATTTGAGAATCTCGGTCAAAGGAGCCATGATTGTGCTAAAGTTCTTGACAAACCTCCTATAAAAAGAGGCTAGACCATGAAAGCTCCTCACTTGGTGAATAGAGGAAGGAACCGGCCATTCCCGGATGGATTGAACTTTGCTCTCGTCCACTTGTATACCATGGGCCGAAACAACGTACCCTAAGAAAACAACTTGGGGAGTGAAGAAGTGGCACTTCTCCAAGTTGCCATATAACTTCTCTTGGGAGAGCACATCAAGAACTTGTTGAAGGTGATTAGCGTGCTCCTTCTCACCTTGGCTATAAACCAAGATGTCATCGAAATAGACCACTACAAACCTCCCAATGAAAGGCTTGAGAACTTGATTCATTAGACGCATGAAAGTGCTTGGAGCATTGGTAAGGCCGAATGGCATGACCAACCATTCATATAGTCCCCCCTTGGTCTTGAATGCCGTCTTCCATTCATCCCCTTCATAGATTCGAATTTGATAGTAGCCACTCCTAAGATCAATCTTAGAGAAAATGGTGGCCCCATGCAACTCATCAAGTAGGTCCTCCAATCTAGGGATGGGATAGCGGTACTTAATAGTGATTTTGTTGATAGCCCGACTATCCACACACATCCTCATGCTTCCATCCTTCTTTGGTACCAATAAGGCCGGAACGGCACAAGGACTCAAGCTTTCCCGAATCATTCCTTTGGCCAAAAGTTCATCCACTTGCCTTTGGATTTCTTGGGTTTCTTGTGGATTCATTCTATAGGCCGGTTTATTTGGAAGGGTGGATCCGGGAATGAGGTCTATTTTGTGTTGGATGGTTCTTTGAGGGGGTAGGCCATGGGGAATTTCTTGCGGAAACACATGGTTATAGGCTTGGAGAAGGGGATGAGGAGGGGATGGGAGTGAGTGACGGTTTCGGTTTCACCTAGGCCAAGTAGGAGCCACTCCTTGAATGACTCATACTCATGGTTTTCGGCCTTGAGGAGGTTAGTGAGTAGGATGTCTTTTTGTGGGGTTTCTTTTGGCTTGAGGAGTTGGGAAGGACGAATGGGGGTAAGGGTGATTTTCTTGTGGTCTAGGATGAAGGAGTAGGTGTTCATTCGGCCATCATGCATAACATTTCTATCAAAGAGCCACGGTCTACCAAGGAGTACATGACATGCATCCATGGGAATCACATCACACCAAATTTCATCCTTATAGTTCTTTCCAATGCTCAAAGAAACTAAACAACGAGATGAGACTTGGATACCTTTGCCTTGATTGAGCCATTGAATGGTGTATGGAAAAGGGTGTGGAGATGCCGTGAGTTGAAGCTTGTCCACCAAGGTCTTGGATGCCACATTTGTACAACTCCCTCCATCAATGATGAGGGAACATACTTTGCCTCCTATGGTGCACCTCGTGTGAAAGATGGCCTCCCTTTGTTCATTCCCATCTTGAGTAGCCAACCCACTCAAAGCTCGCCTAACCACCAAGAGTTCACCTTCATCCGGGCCCTCCTCTACTTCTTCTAGGGCCTCATTCAAGTACAACTCCTTTTCTTCTTCCATTTCTTCTTCAAAAGATGCTTGGTACTCGGCTAGGGTGACCACTCTCTTGTTTGGACATTCGGATGCAATATGTCCAAGGCCTTGGCACCTAAAGCACCTCCTTGTCTCCTTTGGTTTTGTGGACATTTGAGGGGCTGTTTTGGGGACCGAAGGGGGAGGAGGTTTTGGGTTTGGAGGGTTAAAGGGCTTTGGCGTGGTGTATGAAGGCCTTTGGGGAGTGTAGGCACGATTTTGTGGTTTAAAGGCTTCACTCTTTCCCTTAGTCTTCTTTTGTAGTTCCACCTTGTGAGCTAGAGAACTTAACTCATCAAGGGTGGTGTATGGGTGCAATTCTACTATATGGGCTATCTTCTCATCCAACCCACAAAGATACCTCACCAAAGTTTGTTCCTCATCCTCTTTAAGGTCACATTTTATGATCAATTGCTCAAACTCCCTTGTATATTCCTCCACACTTAAAGACCCTTGTCTCAAATGGTGAAGTCTAGAAAAGTTCTCTTGAAGGTAGTGAGATGGAAGGAACTTCTCTTTGAGTTTTTCTTTCATTTTCCTCCAAGTTTTAATCTTCCCCTTCCCTTTCTTGGCCCTCTTAGATAAAACATTAGCCCACCAAGTAGAAGCATACTTTCTAAGTTTAAGGGCAACTAGTTTTACCTTCTTTTCATCCGGGATGTCCTTGTAGTCGAACACCCTCTCCACGGTTTGTAGCCAATCCAAGAACTCGTCCGGATCAAGCTTGCCTTCAAACTCGGGGATGTCAACTTTGAAGTCGTTGAATCCACCTCCTTGATGCCTTTCTTGTCTCCTTGATCCTCTACTAGCTCTTCCTTGTGACCCAAAAGGGTTGAAATCCGAATCACTTTCACCCGGGTCACTAGATTCACTTGGAATAGGTGAATCCCTCAAGTTGTCTCTCCTTTCCTTCATGAGCCTTTGAAGTTGAGTTTGCAAGTACTTGACTCTAGCTTCCATTTCGGCCTTTTCTCTTAAGGCTTGTTCGGCCACTTGCTCGGGTGTTTGGCTAGAAGACATGATATGTGGCTTTGTGGGAGAGAAACACGAGATTTGGCTGAGAATGGGGTGGCACGGTCGTGCCGTGGGACACGGGCTTCCCGTGCCAAGTTACTGCCGTGACAAAAGTGCAGAAAAGAGGTGGCACGGTCGTGCCTTAAAGCACGGGTAGGCCGTGCCACAATTCTGTCCCGTGCAGATAGAGAAAGGATGTTTTGTGGTTTGTGTTTGAGAAATGTGTTTGGGTGGAAGCTTGGCCAAGAGGGTAGCCTAAGCTCTGATACCAAGATGATGTATGTTAACCATGGGAATGTCAAAGATCAGAATGTATGATGGGGAAGATTGAAAACAAGGACAAGCAAAAACCGAAAAGAACAATGAGCTCAACCGGTCTTGATGGATAGTGTGCAACTCTCTTGTCTAAGATAAGCCAAAGGCGCCACTTAGAGGAGAAGTTGGGCTATTCCTTCTTCACTTATGGATACAGAATATCACCACCATAAGCAAGAGAAAGGAACCTAGAAGATCACCACTTGAACTAGCCAATTCAAGCTAAAGCAACTAGGAGTTTCAATGGAGAGTAAAACACTCAGATTTCATTGCATGATATTCAAAGCTGCCTTCTTACATTCCTAAAGGTCCCTTATATAGGAGGGAGCCTCAAAATTCAGATTACATGGGTTACAATGCAAGCCAAACGGATCAAGACAAAAGGGAAGCACAAAAAGCAAGAAAAGTACAAAAGGTGATGTTGACAGTTGCTGTCCAGTTTTCCAGATTGCAGGGTCAACTTTCAGCAGCTGTATCTTCGTCCTTACTTACCCAAATTGGCTCCAACATACCTTATTAGAAAGCTTAGAAAGTGTTCTTTCATATGACTACTTTTGGAGCTCATTTGGTGCAGCCGTTCAGGAGATATAAACAGAACAAGTGAGATGGTGCAGGCTGACTTCCCAAAAGCAGCTTTAGAAGTTTCCTTGCTTTTAGCCTCCTTGGGACACGTTTGACTCTGGTTTCTTTTCCCACCCTTTTAGCCAATTCAAAAAAGGATCTAGGGGTTAAAATTCCAGGTTGTTAGGGTTACTTTAGGTTGGGGAAAATGGGCTCCCAAAACCGGACAAAATCTGACCTGGAAAACAGTTTTGGACAGTTTGGCTTTAACAAAGGGTTTGGATGGGCAAATGACATCCAAATGGGCTGAAACTTGATTTATTGGGCAGCTAACTCTCCAATCTTTCCAGACATACCAAAAGTTTGGCTTTAAAGCCTCAGGTCATCAGGTCACCAAGGTCAGAAAGTCGGGCCATGTGCGGGATGAGCCCGGCAGAATGCAAGTGATCGTGTCTTGAGTGATTTCTAATCCTTGGAAAGCCTTTGTGACCTCTTGAGCTATAAGAACCCCTTGGGGCTGATCCCCATCATCCCCCCCAGCTTGGGAAGAGTTTGTCCTCAAACTTGGTAGCTCGTCTTCTTCATCAAAGTAGGGCCTCAAATCGGCTACATTGAATGTAGCGGATACTCCATAGTCACCGGGCAAATCAACCTTGTATGCATTGGAATTGACTTTTTCAAGGATCTTGAATGGGCCATCCGAGCGTGGAAGAAGCTTGGACCTTCTTTTGCTAGGAAATCGCTCCTTTCTTAGGTGGATCCATACTAAATCTCCGGGCTTAAATTGGACTTCCTTGCGGTGCTTGTTTACCCGATCCTTGGTCTGATCATTGAACTTCTCAATTTTAGCCCTCACTTGTGCATGGAGCTCTTGGATTTCCTTTGCTCTCTTCTCGGCCTCCCAACTAAACTTGGTTGGAGTAGGGAGGGGTGTAAGGTCCATAGGTGTACAAGGGTTGAAACCATATACAACTTGGAATGGAGAAAGACCGGTGGCTTTGCTTGGCACTCGATTGTAGGCAAACTCGGCATGGCTAAGCAACTCATCCCAACCCTTTGTGCTCTTCTTGGCTAGGACCCTCAACAAAGTACCCAAGGTCCTATTGGTGACCTCGGTTTGGCCATCCGTTTGGGGGTGACATGATGTGCTAAATTTGAGATGAGTGCCCATCTTCTTCCATAGAGTGAGCCAAAAATGGCTCATGAACTTGCTATCCCGGTCGGACACCATGCTTTTGGGGATGCCATGGAGCCTCACGATCTCTTTGAAGTAGAGGCTTGCAATTTGAGTGGCATCATGGGTAGTATGGCATGAGACAAAGTGTGCCATCTTCGAAACCGATCAACTACCACCATTATGGAGTCCTTGTTCCGTTGTGTCCTTGGTAGGCCGGTAATGAAATCTAAACTCACATCCTCCCAAGGAGCCTTTGGGACCGGTAAGGGCGAGTAAAGACCTTGAGGCAAGACATGGCTTTTGGCAAGTTGACAAGTAGAGCACCTTTTAACATAATGCTCAACATCCTTGACCATCTTGGGCCAATAGTAGTGCTCCTTCAACATGAGTGAGGTCTTCTCAATGCCAAAGTGGCCGGCCAAAGCTCCTCCATGCACTTCTTTAATCAAAAGCTCCCTAATGCCTCCTTTAGGGATACATAACCGGTTTCCTTTGAATAAGAACCCCTCTTCAATGTGAAATGGACCATGGGGGTGCCGTGAGCATACTTCAAAGGTCTCCTTGAAGTCTTCATCCTTGGTGTACAACTCCTTGATCAATTCAAACCCAAGGACTCTTGAGTCAAGGGAGGAGAGGAGTAGATATCTTCTAGACAAGGCATCCGCACCCTTGTTTAAGTGCCCGGATTTGTGGTGGATCACAAAGTGGAAAGCTTGAAGATATTCCACCCACTTAGCATGCCTTGGGTTGAGCTTGTGTTGACCTTGTATGAACTTGAGTGCTTCATGATCCGAGTGGAGGATGAACTCTCCCCCCACCAAATAATGTCTCCAATGTTCCAAGGCCCTCACTATGGCATAAAACTCCTTGTCATACGTTGAGTATTTTCGCTTGGCCTCATTGAGTTTTTCACTAAAGTAGGCTAATGGTCGGCCTTCTTGTGATAGGACCGCCCCTATGCCCACCCCCGAAGCATCACACTCCACTTCAAATATCTTGGAGAAGCTTGGAAGAGCAAGTATGGGTGCACTAGTGAGCTTCTCCTTCACATCTTCAAAGGCGGCTTGGGCCTTTTCATTCCACTCAAATTTCTTGGATTTGAGAATCTCGGTCAAAGGAGCCATGATTGTGCTAAAGTTCTTGACAAACCTCCTATAAAAAGAGGCTAGACCATGAAAGCTCCTCACTTGGTGAATAGAGGAAGGAACCGGCCATTCCCGGATGGATTGAACTTTGCTCTCGTCCACTTGTATACCATGGGCCGAAACAACATACCCTAAGAAAACAACTTGGGGAGTGAAGAAGTGGCACTTCTCCAAGTTGCCATATAACTTCTCTTGGGAGAGCACATCAAGAACTTGTTGAAGGTGATTAGCGTGCTCCTTCTCACCTTGGCTATAAACCAAGATGTCATCGAAATAGACCACTACAAACCTCCCAATGAAAGGCTTGAGAACTTGATTCATTAGACGCATGAAAGTGCTTGGAGCATTGGTAAGGCCGAATGGCATGACCAACCATTCATATAGTCCCCCCTTGGTCTTGAATGCCGTCTTCCATTCATCCCCTTCATAGATTCGAATTTGATAGTAGCCACTCCTAAGATCAATCTTAGAGAAAATGGTGGCCCCATGCAACTCATCAAGTAGGTCCTCCAATCTAGGGATGGGATAGCGGTACTTAATAGTGATTTTGTTGATAGCCCGACTATCCACACACATCCTCATGCTTCCATCCTTCTTTGGTACCAATAAGGCCGGAACGGCACAAGGACTCAAGCTTTCCCGAATCATTCCTTTGGCCAAAAGTTCATCCACTTGCCTTTGGATTTCTTGGGTTTCTTGTGGATTCATTCTATAGGCCGGTTTATTTGGAAGGGTGGATCCGGGAATGAGGTCTATTTTGTGTTGGATGGTTCTTTGAGGGGGTAGGCCATGGGGAATTTCTTGCGGAAACACATGGTTATAGGCTTGGAGAAGTGGGATGAGGAGGGGATGGGAGTGAGTGACGGTTTCGGTTTCACCTAGGCCAAGTAGGAGCCACTCCTTGAATGACTCATACTCATGGTTTTCGGCCTTGAGGAGGTTAGTGAGTAGGATGTCTTTTTGTGGGGTTTCTTTTGGCTTGAGGAGTTGGGAAGGACGAATGGGGGTAAGGGTGATTTTCTTGTGGTCTAGGATGAAGGAGTAGGTGTTCATTCGGCCATCATGCATAACATTTCTATCAAAGAGCCACGGTCTACCAAGGAGTACATGACATGCATCCATGGGAATCACATCACACCAAATTTCATCCTTATAGTTCTTTCCAATGCTCAAAGAAACTAAACAACGAGATGAGACTTGGATACCTTTGCCTTGATTGAGCCATTGAATGGTGTATGGAAAAGGGTGTGGAGATGCCGTGAGTTGAAGCTTGTCCACCAAGGTCTTGGATGCCACATTTGTACAACTCCCTCCATCAATGATGAGGGAACATACTTTGCCTCCTATGGTGCACCTCGTGTGAAAGATGGCCTCCCTTTGTTCATTCCCATCTTGAGTAGCCAACCCACTCAAAGCTCGCCTAACCACCAAGAGTTCACCTTCATCCGGGCCCTCCTCTACTTCTTCTAGGGCCTCATTCAAGTACAACTCCTTTTCTTCTTCCATTTCTTCTTCAAAAGATGCTTGGTACTCGGCTAGGGTGACCACTCTCTTGTTTGGACATTCGGATGCAATATGTCCAAGGCCTTGGCACCTAAAGCACCTCCTTGTCTCCTTTGGTTTTGTGGACATTTGAGGGGCTGTTTTGGGGACCGAAGGGGGAGGAGGTTTTGGGTTTGGAGGGTTAAAGGGCTTTGGCGTGGTGTATGAAGGCCTTTGGGGAGTGTAGGCACGATTTTGTGGTTTAAAGGCTTCACTCTTTCCCTTAGTCTTCTTTTGTAGTTCCACCTTGTGAGCTAGAGAACTTAACTCATCAAGGGTGGTGTATGGGTGCAACTCTACTATATGGGCTATCTTCTCATCCAACCCACAAAGATACCTCACCAAAGTTTGTTCCTCATCCTCTTTAAGGTCACATTTTATGATCAATTGCTCAAACTCCCTTGTATATTCCTCCACACTTAAAGACCCTTGTCTCAAATGGTGAAGTCTAGAAAAGTTCTCTTGAAGGTAGTGAGATGGAAGGAACTTCTCTTTGAGTTTTTCTTTCATTTTCCTCCAAGTTTTAATCTTCCCCTTCCCTTTCTTGGCCCTCTTAGATAAAACATTAGCCCACCAAGTAGAAGCATACTTTCTAAGTTTAAGGGCAACTAGTTTTACCTTCTTTTCATCCGGGATGTCCTTGTAGTCGAACACCCTCTCCACGGTTTGTAGCCAATCCAAGAACTCGTCCGGATCAAGCTTGCCTTCAAACTCGGGGATGTCAACTTTGAAGTCGTTGAATCCACCTCCTTGATGCCTTTCTTGTCTCCTTGATCCTCTACTAGCTCTTCCTTGTGACCCAAAAGGGTTGAAATCCGAATCACTTTCACCCGGGTCACTAGATTCACTTGGAATAGGTGAATCCCTCAAGTTGTCTCTCCTTTCCTTCATGAGCCTTTGAAGTTGAGTTTGCAAGTACTTGACTCTAGCTTCCATTTCGGCCTTTTCTCTTAAGGCTTGTTCGGCCACTTGCTCGGGTGTTTGGCTAGAAGACATGATATGTGGGCTTTGTGGGAGAGAAACACGAGATTTGGCTGAGAATGGGGTGGCACGGTCGTGCCGTGGGACACGGGCTTCCCGTGCCAAGTTACTGCCGTGACAAAAGTGCAGAAAAGAGGTGGCACGGTCGTGCCTTAAAGCACGGGTAGGCCGTGCCACAATTCTGTCCCGTGCAGATAGAGAAAGGATGTTTTGTGGTTTGTGTTTGAGAAATGTGTTTGGGTGGAAGCTTGGCCAAGAGGGTAGCCTAAGCTCTGATACCAAGATGATGTATGTTAACCATGGGAATGTCAAAGATCAGAATGTATGATGGGGAAGATTGAAAACAAGGACAAGCAAAAACCGAAAAGAACAATGAGCTCAACCGGTCTTGATGGATAGTGTGCAACTCTCTTGTCTAAGATAAGCCAAAGGCGCCACTTAGAGGAGAAGTTGGGCTATTCCTTCTTCACTTATGGATACAGAATATCACCACCATAAGCAAGAGAAAGGGAACCTAGAAGATCACCACTTGAACTAGCCAATTCAAGCTAAAGCAACTAGGAGTTTCAATGGAGAGTAAAACACTCAGATTTCATTGCATGATATTCAAAGCTGCCTTCTTACATTCCTAAAGGTCCCTTATATAGGAGGGAGCCTCAAAATTCAGATTACATGGGTTACAATGCAAGCCAAACGGATCAAGACAAAAGGGAAGCACAAAAAGCAAGAAAAGTACAAAAGGTGATGTTGACAGTTGCTGTCCAGTTTTCCAGATTGCAGGGTCAACTTTCAGCAGCTGTATCTTCGTCCTTACTTACCCAAATTGGCTCCAACATACCTTATTAGAAAGCTTAGAAAGTGTTCTTTCATATGACTACTTTTGGAGCTCATTTGGTGCAGCCGTTCAGGAGATATAAACAGAACAAGTGAGATGGTGCAGGCTGACTTCCCAAAAGCAGCTTTAGAAGTTTCCTTGCTTTTAGCCTCCTTGGGACACGTTTGACTCTGGTTTCTTTTCCCACCCTTTTAGCCAATTCAAAAAAGGATCTAGGGGTTAAAATTCCAGGTTGTTAGGGTTACTTTAGGTTGGGGAAAATGGGCTCCCAAAACCGGACAAAATCTGACCTGGAAAACAGTTTTGGACAGTTTGGCTTTAACAAAGGGTTTGGATGGGCAAATGACATCCAAATGGGCTGAAACTTGATTTATTGGGCAGCTAACTCTCCAATCTTTCCAGACATACCAAAAGTTTGGCTTTAAAGCCTCAGGTCATCAGGTCACCAAGGTCAGAAAGTCGGGCCATGTGCGGGATGAGCCCGGCAGAATGCAAGTGATCGTGTCTTGAGTGATTTCTAATCCTTGGAAAGCCTTTGTGACCTCTTGAGCTATAAGAACCCCTTGGGGCTGATCCCCATCACTTTCCCCTTCTCCACAAAAAACCAAACTCCACAAAAGGGCCTACCCCCACAACTCACACCAAAACCCCTTCCTAAAAACATCCCAAGGTGTTTTAAGTGCCAAGGCTTTGGTCACTTAGCATCAGATTGTACAAACCGAAGGTATGTTATTTGGCTGAATGGAAGGCAACTGAGGAGGTCGAAATAGAAGAGGAAAAGAAAGAGGATAAAGAAGATGATCTCGAGGAGATAGTGATTGAGGCGGATGAAGGTGAAATGCTCACCTTAGACACTTACCACCCACCAAAATACAAAGAGAATCGAAATATTCTTTTCATGACTTTTGGTGAACCATCAACCTTTTCCCCCACTCCACCCACACCCAAAACACTCAAACAAACCTTCTGTCAATTCAATTCAGAATCATTCCTTACAGTTCCTAATCCTGAATTAAGAGCATGTGAGAAAGTGGTTCCAATCATGTTCAAGGAGCCCCCTACGTCCACCATTCCAATCAACAAGGGGAAGGTAAAGAAGAAAGTCTCTAAGTTCAAAAGAGACTTGTTTTCATGGTTGATTTTATTTCAACCAGAATTGAAGCAAAAGAGGAGTTCATTACCTACTATGATTTGAGGGCAAATCATTTTTAACAAGGGGAGTATGATGGAAATCCCTCCATCCCTTTTGTTAAAAAAGAATCAAATCAAATTAGGTAATCTTATTATGCTGGTTTAAGGATGAATAAATCATCCAAGTTTTGATTAAACATTGAAACTGCAGGGCAAGGGTTAAATCCAGCAGCTAACCCGTTTTTGTGTGCTTAATTTCTCAAATATACTAAGGGTTTACGTCTAATATTTTTTGATGGATTTGAAGATCAAGATGTTAGCTTTCCAACAAATCAAGTTTCATCCAATTTGGACTTCATTTGGTCGTTCAAATCAGCAATTAAACCCAAGGTGTCAAAACTGCCCAGCAGGGCCAGGATGAACCCGGTTTTGTTCTTTTTATTTCTTATGATGTAGTTTAGCTTAAATCTTGTATTTTTACATATTTTGGGTCCCCAAGATCTTAGCTTTCATGTCCAATTGGAATTACCAGATTTGGAGTTCAATTGGTTAGTGAACTAAGCTAATTAGTAAACCTGTGCTGTTTTGGAGTCCAATCTGCACGGTTTGGGAAATCAGGCTGATTCAAGGGGTAAATGACGTCCAATTGCTATGATTCAAAAAGGAGGGTAATCTAGACATCTTGAGGTTTCCAACCATGTAAGAAACGTAGCAATTAGTCATCATTTGAGGTGTCAAACATGCGTTGCAACTGGAGGCAGAAACCGGCTGCTTGACACCCGGTTGCTTAGCCTGGTGGTTTTCCTCCTTCAAGGGGTTTTCTTAAGGTGGAAGGCTGCCAAGCAGGTCATTTTGAGCTGCTTGATTAAGCACCACTCAGCTACTTGAGAAAGAGACACGTGGAGCTAGTGAAACGCCTCCATTTTGCAAGCTCTCATTCGACCACTCAAGCATGACATGGCACACATGCAATTTTCAGTCTTTTTGAGGTGGCTAGCCGTGCACTCTTGCCTCCCTAGCTGGGAAATTGAGTCATCTACATTCCTTAATGCAAAGGAAAAGGCTTAGGAAGATAAATTAAGTGCTTTGTAATATAAACTTTCAGCTTTGGTTTGTATTAGATTAAACCGTGTGCTAGGTAGTGATTAGCAAGCTTAAATGCCTTTCCTAGCTTAGAAGGAAAGCTCTTTTAGTGTATTTTGAAGGCTATATAAGGGCCTTAGTTGTTCATTGAGTAATATAAGTTTTGAGTATTAAAGTTGAGAGCAAAGACTTTGTGTCTTGTGATTTCTTAAACACTTAACTTGCTTATCCTTAATTGTGGCCGATTAAGGTGGTGACCAAGTGAGTCTTGATCTTTGGTTAGGTGGTGTATCTTATCCTAATCCAAGATTAAGGGCCCTAAGCTAAGTGATTAGTGGTGTATCTTACCTAATCACAAGGCTTAGAACTATCCAGATTCCATTGAATTCACTTAAAGTTCATGAAGTTAGCTTTGGGTTCCCTAAACCAAAGCTCTCCTTTTTCATGTTCTAATCAGTGAACTTCATTCCTCTCTTCTTTTTTTTCTTTTCATATTCATTTCAAGCTTAATCAAGGCCAAGAATTCTTGCTTTGATTCAGTTTTGAGCCCAAACACAAAAGTCATCTCAAAAACCGTGAAAATCACAAACTAGGCGTGTTTAGGCAGCAAGTTGGCACGGTGCCCCCGTGCCTTGAAGCACGACCGTGCCACCCCTGGTTCGTGAGTTTCCTACTTGTTTTGGTTGTTTTCCTGTTGTAAGTTAGCTTGGGTTGTTCCTACTCTTGAGACTTACATCAAAAGGTCTCTTCATCACCACAGTCACCAAAAACAAGAGGTAGGGCAACTAGGCTTGAAGCTTTTTCTCCAAGGATCTCTTCATCTTTGTTGGAGCTAAGTTTCTCCAAATAAAAGAAGGAAGTAGAGCTAGAGTTACAAGCACTCATTGGAGTTCCCTTGTTGAAATGGACATTTTTAGAAGAGGAATTAAAGCCGTTTACCTCAAAGGAAAGAAAAGGATGCTTGTGTAAGTAAGAGGTTGGAGCAAAAGCATCCATTAATTTACCTCTTAACTTAACCCATGTTGTGATCTTACTTTTTCCTCTCTTCTTTCTGTTATACTTGTACTTTTCCCACCATTCAAGCGCATGGCCTCGGAGCTTCTCGATAACCACCTTAAACTTCTCTTGCTCATCAATATTGTAGCGAGTGAAGACTTGATCCACTTTGGAAATCCAGTAAGGGAAATCCTCTTTTTGGCCACGAAACTTTGGAGTTTCAAGGATGACCATCTCCTTTTCAATCAAAGCAATCTCTTTTCTCAAGTTCCCAAGAGAAATCATGATGGATGAATGCTTAAGGGTTCTTTGTAGGTTATGTGTTTAGGCTAGAAAAAGGCCGTTTTGGAGAAGAGGAGGGAGGGCACGGTCGTGCAAGGGGCACTGGGGAACCGTGCTATGCTTCGACTTGAGGAAATGCAGAAAAGTATAGTGGCACGGTCGTGCTGGGGGGCACGGGGGCACCGTGCTGCTTCTCTGGTCTTCGAGACTGGGTTTGCCGGTTTGTGCCTTTTTTTTTTTGGTTTGTATTTTGGCTTTTTGGGATGTACTTGGGTGTGATGTGGGTCACTTTAAAACCTTTGCTCTGATATCAATTGATGTATATGTGGGTGGCAAGTGAACCAAATCAAACTCCAACTCAAAATAAGCCAAATTGGAAAGAGAAATGAAATATGGATGAGTTAGATGAAGAACTTCACTACACAAGAAAAAGGAATAGAACAAGTGATGCATTACCCATATGCATCATTTTTATTTAGGTCATACTTCCAAGAAGAAAGTGTCAAAACAAGAGGTTGCATGGGAACTCTCAAATTTTGTCTTATAGTGAGTTCAAAGCGTCTTTAGACACATGAAGAGTCAAAGAAGGTGCAAAACTTTGCGGAAAATTGGCGTTATACCCGAAGACGGTAGTGCCGCCTTCATCCAGAATTCCGTTTTTGTGACCACTTTTGGACAAGCTCAAGTGGACCCACAACTTGAGGGCCCATGTGCTTTTGAAGCTTAAGATTTCATCTTTCAAATAAACCCAAGTTTGTTTAATTTGGACATCATTTGATTGGGCAAAATATCACTCAAAGATACGTTTTGCTGATCCAGTCCAGTCTGAGATAGGTGCATTGTTTGGGCCATAACTTTCAAACCGCTTATCCAAATTGAGCAAATGAGCCCATTCTGGAAAATAGACTTCCAGAGCTTTCTAACAAGCCCAAGAACGCGTCATTTGGCCGAGTATTATGGAAGTTATGCTCTGTTGACGTTGAGGCAGTTGCAAGGATTAATGTTGGGAATATGAAGAGTCTTCGGTTACATATACTTGTGTGGCTGATTTGTGCACGTTTTAGATGCTTCCTAGATTGAGTAATCAGCTGCAAAAATCCTAGAAAATTCTTGTAACCTACCCCACCCTTTTATGATGAGTCTTTTCATTTTTCTTAGACTTTTCATTAAGCTAGTTTAATTGTTAGGAGTTATTTGAGTCCTTTGATTGCTGTCCTGAGTCTATAAAAAGGAGAGGGGGCATGTGAAGCATTCATTCAGCATGTAAGAAATTTTCCAAAGCAATACAAGTACTTGAGTGGTTTCTCCAAACGATGCAAAGCTAAATCCTGTCTATATCTGAAGTGTTGGCAAAATTAGTGGTGATTCTAGGTTCTCTCCTTTTCCAATTGGAGTGATCCCTGGTTAGACAAGAGAATTAGCCCAAGGTAAAGTCATTGAGTGCTCCGTGAAGGATTATCTCAATTACAAGATCTGTTCTATTCCTTTTTCTTGTGTAGTGAAATTCTTCATTCATCTCATCCATCTTTCATTTCTCTTCCCAATTTGGCTTATTTTGAGTTGGAGTTTGATTTGGTTCACTTACCCCCCCACATATACATCAATTGGTATCAGAGCCACGGTTCTTAAGTGACCCACATCACACCCACATACATCCCAAAAAGCCAAACATACAAAAAAAAAAAACAAAAAACAAAAAAAAAAAGAGGCACAAACCGGCAAACCCAGTCTCGAAGACCAGAGAAGCAGCACGGTGCCCCCGTGCCATCCCACACGACCGTGCCATATTCATTTTCCAGAAATCTGCAAGCCGAGACGCAGCACGGTGCCCCCGTGCCACCAAGCACGGCCGTGCCATGGTAATTTTCTGCATTTCTTCAAGTCGAAGCATAGCACGGCCTGCCCGTGCCCCCTTGCACGACCGTGCCACTTTCCCTGCTGCCTATTCTTCCTTCAAAGCATCTCCAACATGTCTACAAAGTCCACAAGAAGCGACCAAGCACGTGTAGAAGAGTTAGAAGCGCAAGTCACCTATCTTCGAACTCAACTTGGGCAACTTTTGGAGGAAAAACGAAGGTGGGTTCATAGCCCCACTCCCTCTCATCCTCATGAACCAGTGGTCGAATCGGAAGAAGAAGTCCTTCAATCCCGAGCCAATTCTATTGACGAAGAAGCCCCAAGGAGACGAAGGCAAGGAGGCAATATTGGTGGTGTCCGAATTGACATCCCCGAATTTGAAGGCCAACTTGACCCGGACTTATTTCTCGATTGGGTGCACACCATTGAGAGGATCTTTGAATATGAGGACATCCCGGAGGACAAGAAGGTAAAACTCGTAGCCCTTAAACTCAGAAAATATGCTTCAATCTGGTGGGCTAACCTTGGAGCGAAAAGAGCAAGAAACGGGAAAGGGAAAATCAGAACTTGGGCCAAAATGAAAGAAAAACTCAAGGCCAAGTTTCTTCCCTCTCACGATGTGCAAGACAATTATCTCAAGCTCCATCGACTCAAGCAAGGATCCAAGAGTGTGGAAGAATACACTCGGGAGTTTGAACAACTCCTACTCAAATGCGACTTGAAAGAAGATGACTCTCAAACCTTGGAAAGATACTTAACCGGACTTGATGAGTCTATTGCTCATATTGTTGAGTTGCAACCATATTCATCCCTTGATGACTTGAGTTCTCTAGCCTACAAGGTAGAGAAACAAAAGAAATCAAAGGGAAAGAGTGTCCTTTCCAAGTCTCTCTCTCGTCCTTACCCCACACAAAAGCCTCCGTACTACCCTCCTCGTCCACAAAATTCCCCACCATCACAAACCAAAAACACCACTCCAACCCCCCCAAAACCCTCCACACAAGAACCCAAATCAAAGGACAAGGTTCGTTGCTTTCGGTGCCAAGGTATGGGACACTATGCATCTGAGTGTCCAAACAGGAGGATCGTTTCCCTAGCGGAGTACCAAGAAGCATGTGATGAACATGCCTATGACGAAGAAGAAGAAGAGCACTATGAAGAAGGAAGTTTGTAAGAAGTTGAAGAAGGCCCCGATGAAGGAGAATTGCTAGCTATCCACCGGGCCTTGAGTGGAATTGCCACTCAAAAGGACATGGAGCAAAGAGAAGCCATTTTTCACACCAGGTGTACCGCAGGAGACAAGGTTTGTTCCCTTATCATTGATGGAGGTAGTTGTGCTAACGTTGCCTCAAAGACTATGGTGGACAAACTCAAGCTGTAAGTCTCTCCTCGTCCGAATCCCTACACCATACAATGGTTGAATCAAGGCAAAGGTTTGCAAATTACTCACCGTTGTCTTGTTTCCTTTTCAATTGGGAAAAACTATAAGGATGAGATATTGTGTGACATTCTTCCTATGGATGCAAGCCATATATTGTTGGGTAGACCATGGATGCTTGATCGCCATGTAATTCATCATGGGCGCCTCAACACCTACTCCTTTATTAAGGATGAGAAGAAAATCACCTTGACCCCTATTCCATCGTGCCAAAGCCCCAAGTCACAAAAGGACCGCCAAGCCTTAACTCTCATTCATCCTTCCCAAACCCTTGCCTCCAAAGAAGATTTCTCACTTCCGCCTCTTCTCCTCACCAGGTATGACCCGTTTTATCATCCTCCCCTCACCTTCTTCTATATCTCTCTAGAGGTGATGCCCTGTGACCTCCTTCCCCAAAAGCTCCCATATTATGAGCGTGACCCCTTTCTTGAGAGGCTTGCTAACCCTTTGAGTTTAAGGACTAACTCAAAACCACTCGGGAAGTATGATGCATATTCCCATAGGCATCATTTTTATTTAAGGTCAACTTCCAAGAAGAAAAGTGTCAAACAAGAGCGTGCATGAGAACTCTCATATTTTCTCTTATTATGTGAGTTCAAGGACTTTAGACACCATGAAGAAGTCAAAGAAGTTGCAAAACTTTGCCGGAAATTGGCGTTCATGCGCAAAGACGTAATGCCGCCTTCATCCCGAATTTTCCCGCTTTTTGTGTGCACTTTTGGACTACCTAAAGTGGTCCCACAACTTGAGGCTCCACATGGTTTTGAAGTTTAAGATTTCAGCTTTCAAATAAGCCCAAGTTTGTTTAATTTGGACATCATTTGATTGGGCAAAATATCACTCAAAAATACGTTGTGCTGATCCAGTCCAGTCTGAGATAGGTGCATTGTTTGGGCCATAACTTTCAATCCGCTTATCCAAATTGAGCAAATGAGCCCATTCTGGAAAATAGACTTCCAGGGCTTTCTAACAAGCCCAAGAACGCGTAATTTGGCCGAGTATTATGGAAGTTATGCTCTGTTGAAGTTGAGGCAGTTGCAAGGATTAATGCTGGGAATATGAAGAGTCTTCGGTTACATGTGATTGTGTGGCTGACATTGTGCACGTTTTGGAGCCTTCTAGATTGGTGTAATCAGCTAAGAAGTCCTAGAATATTCCTTGTAACCTCCCCCACCCCTTTTATGATGAGTCTTTTCATTTTACTTAGTCTTTTCATTGGCTAGTTTTGATTGTTAGGAGTTATTGAGTCTTTTGGTTGTCTTTTGCTGAGCTTATAAAAGAGGAGGGGCGTGTGATGCTTGTCATTCAGATTGTATGAGATTTCCAAAAGCAATACAAGTACTTCGAGTGTGTTTCTCAAAAGTGCATCTAAAATTCCTAGTTCTATATCTTAAATTGTGGCAAATTCAAGTGGTGTTCTAGGTTCTCTATCTTCTCCATTGGAGTGATTCCTCGGTTAAGAGAAGAGAATTAGCCCAAGATCAAGTCATTGAGTGGCTCCGTGAAGGATTATCTCAATTACAAGATCTTGTTCTATTCCTTTTTCTTGTGTAGTGAAATTCTTCATCCATCTCATCCATCTTTCATTTCTCTTCCCAATTTGGCTTATTTTGAGTTGGAGTTTGATTTGGTTCACTTGCCCCCCCACATCTACATCAAATAACAAAAAAACAAGGATAAACAAGACCTTGTAATTAAGATAATCCTTCACGGAGCCACTCAATGACTTGATCTTGGGCTAACTCTCTTGTCTTAACCAAGGAATCACTCCAATTGGAAAAGGAAGAGAACCTAGAACACCACTTGAATTTGCCACAATTCAAGATATAGAACTAGGAATTTAATTGCACTTTTGAGAAACACACTCAAAGTACTTGTATTGCTTTGGAAATTTCTTACAATGCTGAATGAATAGCTTCACACGCCCCTCCCCTTTTTATAGACTCAGCAAAAAACAATCAAAGGACTCAAATAACTCCTAACAATTAAAACTAGCTAATGAAAAGTCTAAGAAAAATGAAAAGACTCATCATAAAAGGGGTGGGGGAGGTTACAAGGAATATTCTAGGATTTTGCAGCTGATTACATCAATCTAGAAGCATATAAAACGTGGACAATATCAGCCACACAAGTATATGTAACCGAAGACTCTTCATATTCCCAGCATTAATCCTTGCAACTGCTTCAACTTCAACAGAGCATAACTTCCAGAATACTCGGCCAAATCACGCGTTCTTGGGCTTATTAGAAAGCCCTGGAAGTGTATTTTCCAGAATGGGCTCATTCGCTCAATTTGGATAAGCGGTTTGAAAGTTATGGCCCAAACAATGCACCTATCTCAGACTGGACTGGGTCAGCATAACGTATCTTTGAGTGATATTTTGCCCAATCAAATGATGTCCAAATTAAACAAACTTGGGCTTATTTTAAAGCTGAAATTTTAACCTTCAAAAGCACATGGTCCCTCAAGTTGTGGGTCCACTTGAGCTTGTCCAAAAGTGGTCACAAAAATCGGGTTCCGCAGGGATGAATTCGGCACCAAAATTTCTAGCAAAGCTTAACCTCTTTTTGACCTCTCCATAGTGTCGTGAGTCTTTGAACTCACTTAATAAGACCAAATAGGAACATTTCCATGCATGATCTTCTTTGACCCTTTTCTTCTTTGAAATTGGACTTGAATAAAAATGATGCATATGAAAATATGCATCATACTCCCCGGGTTGTTTTGAGTTTGTCCTCAAACTCAAAGGGTTGGCAAGCCTCTCAAGAAGGGGGTCGCGCTTACAATATGGGAGCTTTTGGGGAAGGAGGTCACAGGGCATCACCTCTAGAGAGATATAGAAGAGGGTGAGGGGAGGATGATAAAACGGGTCAGACCTGGTGAGGAGAAGAGGCGGAAGTGAGAAATCTTCTTTGGGGGCAAGGGTTTGGGAAGGATGAATGAGGGTTAAGGCTTGTCGGTCCTTTTGTGACTTGGGGGGTTGGGAAGGTTGAATGGGGGTTAAGGTGAATTCTTCTTGGGTCAAGAGTTGCTCAACTTCTTCAATAACCCCACATGCCTCCAACTCGGGTGCTTGGAGTCCGGTAGGGCGTACTTCTTGAATCAAGAGTTGTTCAAACTCTTCAGCAACCCTACATGGCTTCATCACTCCAAGGTCTTTAACCACATGCTCTTCAATTCTTGGGGTTATGCTCAAATTCACCTCATTATCTTCTTGGCACCCTTCTTGGGTGAAGGATTGCTCAATTTCTTGCACAATCTCTTCTTGCTTCAACTCGGATCTTTGGGCCTCAAGTTCAAAGGTCTCTTCATCACCACAGTTACCAAAAACTAGAGGTAGGTCAACTAGGCTTGAAGCTTTTTCTCCAAGGATCTCTTCATCTTTGTTGGAGTTAAGTTTCTCCAAATAAAAGAAGGAAGTAGAGCTAGAGTTAAAAGCACTCATTGGACTTCCCTTGTTGAAATGGAGGTTTTTAGAAGAGGAATTAAAGCCGTTTACCTCAAAGGAAAGAAAAGGATGCTTGTGTAAGTAAGAGGTTGGAGTGAAAGTATCCATTAATTTACCTCTTGACTTAACCCACGTTGTGATTTTACTTTTTCCTCTTTTCTTCCTCTTATACTTGTACTTTTCCCACCATTCAAGCGCATAGCCTCGGAGCTTCTTGATAACCACCTTAAACTTCTCTTGCTCGTCAATATTGTAGCGAGTGAAGACTTGATCCACTTTGGAAATCCAGTAAGGGAAATCTTCTTTTTGGCCATGAAACTTTGGAGTTTCAAGGATGACCATCTCCTTTTCAATCAAAGCAATCTTTTTTCTAAAGTTCTCAAGAGAAAACAATGATGGATGAACGCTTAAGGGTTTCTTGTGGGTTAGTGGTTTAGGCTATGAAAAAGGCTGTTTTGAGAAGAGGGGCGAGGGGCACGGTCGTGCAATGGGGCACTGGGGAACCGTGCTATGCTTCGACTTGAGAAAATGCAGAAAAGTATAGTGGCACGGTCGTGCTGGGTGGCACGGGGGCACCGTGCTGCTTCTCTGGCCTTCGAGACTGGGTTTGCCGGTTTGTGCCTTTTTTTTTTTTGTTTGTATTTTGGCTTTTTGGGATGTACTTGGGTGTGATGTGGGTCACTTAAAAACCGTGGCTCTGATACCAATTGATGTAGATGTGGGTGGCAAGTGAACCAAATCAAACTCCAACTCAAAATAAGCCAAATTGGGAAGAGAAATGAAAGATGGATGAGATGGATGAAGAGTTTCACTACACAAGAAAAAGGAATAGAACAAGATCTTGTAATTGAGATAATCCTTCACGGAGCCACTCAATGACTTGACCTTGGGCTAATTCTCTTGTTTTAACCAAGGAATCACTCCAATTGGAAAAGGAAGAGAACCTAGAACACCACTTAAATTAGCCAAATTCAAGATATAGAACTAGGAATTTAGTTGCACCTTTGAGAAACACACTCGAAAGTCTTGATTGCTTTGGGAAATTTTCTTAACATGCTGAATGAATAGCTTCACACCTGGCCCCTCCCCCTTTTTATAGACTCAGCAAAAGATAATCAACGGACTCAAATAACTTCCTAACTAATTAAAAATAGCTAATGAAAAAAATGATGTAAGGTCAAGGAAGGATACGCAACCGCCAGTAACTCACGGTCAAGGAGGCTGAACACAAGCAAAACTTCGGGCAGAGGTGGCACGGTCGTGCTAAATGGCACGGGATGTGACCGTAGCCAAGCTCGCTGGCCTTAGCTTGCTAGGTAGTCCCCTTTTCCACGGTTTGAGGTAGCTTTGAAGTTTGTTGGAAGTTCGATGCAATCAGCTATGTCAAGGCTTGATTTTGTGTGGATAAGAGGAATCAAAGGAGTAAGGAAGGGAGGGAAGTAAAGGAGGATAAAAAGACACTAAGAAGAACAAAGGTAATTCATGGTTTGAGAGGAGTGAAACCAATAACTAGTTTGTGAACTTCAAGAGTGTTTAATGAAACTTGGATAGTTCTAAGCTAGATGATTAGATAAGATACACCACTAATCATTTAGCTTAGGGCCCTCAATCTTGGATTAGGATAAGATTCACCACCTAACCAAAGATTGAGACTCACTTGGTCACCACCTTAATCGGCCACAATTAAGAATAAGCAAGTTAAGTGTTTAGGAAATCACAAGACACAAAGTCTTTTCTCTCTACTGAAAATTCAACTCTTATATTACTCAATGAACAATTAAGGCCCTTATATAGCCTTCAAAATACACTAAAAGAGCTTTCCTTCTAAACTAGGAAAGGCATTAAGCTTGCTAATCACTACCTAGCACACGGTTTAATCTAATACAAACCAAAGCTGAAAGTTTATATTACAAAGCACTTAGTTTTATCTTCCTAAGCCTTTTCCTTTGCATTAAGGAATGTAGATGACTCATTTTCCCAGCTAGGAAGGTAAGAGTGCACGGCTAGCCACCTCAAAAGGATTGAAAAATGCATGTGTGTCATGTCATGCTTGAGTGGTTGAATGAGGGCTTGCAAAATGGTGATGTTTCACTTGCTCCACGTGTCTCTCTCTCAAGTAGCTGAGTGGTGCTTGATCAAGCAGCTCAAAATGACCTGCTTGGCAGCCTTCCACTTTAAGCAAACCCCTTGAAGGAGGAAAACCACCAAGCTAAGCAACCGGGTGTCAAGCAGCCAGTTTCTGCCTCCACTTGCAACGCATGTTTGACACTCAAATGATGACTATTTGCTACGTTTCTTACATGGTTGGAAACCTCAAGATGTCTAGTTTACCCTCCATTTGGAATCGTAGCATTTGGACGTCATTTGCCCCCTGAACAACCCAGAAAACCAAAACCGTGCATTTTGCAGTGCAATCCGGACAGGTTCAAGAGATGAACTGTTTTAAGTAACCAAATGAATTCCAAATGATATGAAACCAATTGGACTTAAAAGTTAACATCCTGAACTTGATAATCATCCAAAAAAACGGACACCAAAATATGCTTTAGGTCGATGTAATAAGATAGCAAAAACCGGGTAAAAATCTGGATGAGAACCCGGGTGTATCACCTTGTGTGTTTGCCATCAAGTGGCTCATGGCCGTGACTTTGGAGTTGATTTCTTGATTATTTTGGATCAATGAAACATTTTTAGACCTTGAGGATGGACCTCCATCATTCTCCCCTTGTTGGGAAGATTTGATCCTCAAGTCAGAAAGGACGTACTACCCAACAGCAAACAAAGGTGAACTAGGCTGAAAAAGGATCAACTCTTCAAATAAGCTTGGTTTAAACTTTGCTTCTGTATTCCTCACATTAGCCATGTGAAACTTAAGTGGGTGTTGAAATGAATGGATGGGGGGTGGGTTTGGATTTTGCTTTGGGGGGTAAATTGAGCAAGTTTAGGACCTGAGCATGTGAGATCCTGGATAGATGTGAATGGAATGATTTTGTGGGGAAAGGATGGGATATGGTCTTGCTCCTTTGGAATGAATAACATACAAACATGAATATTCATATGTTGTTCATGCTCTTCTTCATGAAAATTTGGAGACATTTTCTCCAAGAGTAGCATTTCACCTTCATCAGCAGTGATCTCAATTTCTTCAAGGTCTTCTTCTTGAGTTTCTTCCTCCTTTTCTTCCTTTCCAATTGCCTCCCACTCAGCCAGAGTAATGCTTCTTCGATTGACACAATCGGCGGCTATGTGTCCAAATCCTTGGCACTTAAAACATCGGGAAGTGCCATGCTTGGGTTTAAGTTGCGGGGGTAGGCTTTGTAGTGGGGTTTGGTTCTTTTGTGGAGTAGGAAGTGGGGGGGCCATGGGTTTAGGGACAAGGTTTGGGCTCCCCTTGTTGAATGGTTGTTCTTGAGGAAGGAATGTGGGAACTTCTTCACAGGTATGAAATCGAGACCTTCTTTGTTGTTCCACTTCGTGAGCTAAGACACAGATCTCATCAAAAGTGGTGAAGGCTTGCAATTCAACCACGTTGGCTATCCTAGGATCAAGCCCTCCTAGGTAACGAACCATGATTTGTTCTTCAGGCTTATGAATGTCACATTTGATCATGAGTTTCTCAAACTCACGAGTATATTCTTCAACACTCATCTTGCCTTGATTCAAATGATGAAAGAGCATGTATTGATCTTGGACATATGTAGAAGGCAAAAACCGTGCCTTCATCTTGGCTTTCATTTTGTCCCAAGTAGCAATCTTGCTCTTCCTTTCTCTAGTTCTCTTAGCATTAAGGTTTGTCCACCATAAGGAGGCATATTTCCTTAGTCTAAGAGCAACTATCTTGACTTTCTTATCCTCCGGAATCTCCTTAACCTCAAAGATGCGTTCCACTGTTTGCAACCATTCAATGAACTCATCAGGATCTAACTTACCTTCAAACTCAGGAATTTCAACCTTGAATTCATTAGAGTTGGAAGTAGGCCGTGTCCTTCTTTGTGTTCTTTCGAATGGTACATCCTCTTCAGAGAATGAAGATGCATTGCTAGCTTCCTTTTCATGGCCATAATCCGTCCTAATTTGAATGCTGGGTGGCTCTTGGAACTTTTGCTTTTGTTTCATATGGTTTCTAAGCTGTTTCCTCAAGTGCTCATTTTGTGCTTTGAGTTCTCGATTGCTCACACTCATTTCTTGCATTTGCTTAGAAAGAACTTCAAGCCTTTCTTCCACAGACATGCTAGTACTCATTGTGATCGCAGGAATGAACGGTTTGTGTTTGATTATGTTTGAAATGATTTCAGAGATAAGCTGGGAATGACGTGGGGTTCAGGCCAAGTTCTGAACTTGCTCTGATACCAAAAATGATGTAAGTCCAAGGGAAGGATAGCAACCCCAGTTAACTCACGTCAAAGGAGGCTAGAACACAAGCAAACTCTTACGGCCAGGGGTGGCACGGTCGTGCTCAAGGGCACGGGGTGACCGTGCCAACTCGCTGCCTAGCTTGCCTAGGTAAGTCCCTTTCCACGGTTTGAGGTAGCTTTGAAGTTTGTTGGAAGTTCGATGCAATCAGTTATGTCAAGGCTTGATTTTGTGTGGATAAGAGGAATCAAAGGAGTAAGGAAGTGAGGGAAGTAAAGGAGGATGAAAAAACACTAAGAAGAACAAAGGTAATTCATGGTTTGAGAGGAGTGAAACCAAGAACTAGTTTGTGACCTTCAAGAGTGTTTAATGAAACTTGGATAGTTCTAAGCTAGATGATTAGATAAGATACACCACTAATCATTTAGCTTGGGCCTCAATCTTGGGATTTGGATAAGATTCACCAACTAACCAAAGCTGAGAATCACTTGGTCACCACCTTAATCGGCCACAATTAAGGATAAGCAAGTTAATGTTTAGGAAACACAAGACACAAAGTCTTTCTCTCAACTGAAAATTCAAACTCTTTATATTACTCAAGGAACAAATAAGGCCCTATATAGCCTTCAAAATTACCTAAGGAGCTTTCCTTATAAAACTAGGGAAAGGCATTAAGGTTGCTAATCAGTAACCTAGCACACGGTTTAATCTAATAAAACAAAAGCTGGAAAGTTTCTTATTACAAAGCACTTAGTTTTATCTTCCTAAGCCTCAATCTCAACAGAGCAAAAAACACGTCCAGGAATACTCGGCCAAATCACGCGTTTCTGGTATTAGAAAGACCTGGAAGTCTATTTTCCAGAATGGGCTCATTTGCTCAATTTGGATAAGCGGTTTGAAAGTTATGGCCCAAACAATGCAACTATCTCAGACTGGACTGGATCAGCACAACGTATCTTTGAGTGATATTTTGCCCAATCAAATGATGTCCAAATTAAACAAACTTGGGCTTATTTTAAAGCTGAAATTTTAAGCTTCAAAAGCACATGGGCCCTCAAGTTGTTGGTCCACTTGAGCTTGTCCAAAAGTGGTCACAAAAATCGGGTTCCGCAGGGATAAATTCGGCACCAAAATTTCTAGCAAAGCTTAACCTCTTTTTGACCTCTCCATAGTGTCGTGAGTCTTTGAACTCACTTAATAAGACCAAATAGGCACATTTCCATGCATTATCTTCTTTGACCCTTTTCTTCTTTGAAATTGGACTTGAATAAAAATGATGCATATGGAAATATGCATCATTCCTGGCTCAGTTCTTCCAAACAAGCCAGCTTACAGAATGAACCCAAAGGAGACCATGGAGATTCAACGGCAAGTAGAGGAATTGATGTCAAAGGGACTTGTGCGTGAGTCCTTAAGCCCCTGTGCCGTGCCTGCTTTGTTGGTTCCCAAGAAGGATGGCAGCCAACGCATGTGTGTGGACAGCAGAGCTATAAACAAGATCACCATCAAGTATAGGTATCCTATACCTAGGCTTGAAGACATGCTAGACGATTTACATGGCTCTAAAGTCTTTTCCAAGATTGATCTTCGAAGTGGTTACTACCAGATCAGAATAAGAGAGGGAGATAAATAGAAGACTGCATTCAAGACTAAAGGAGGTTTATATGAGTGGCTGGTTATGCCATTCGGTCTTTCCAATGCTCCTAGCACATTCATGAGGTTGATGAATCAAGTATTCAAACCTTATATTGGCAAGTTCGTGGTGGTTTACTTCGATGACATTCTTATCTATTCCAAGGACGAGCAAGAACATCAAAATCATCTCAATCAGATCATGCATGTCCTTGAACGTGAGCAGCTATATGGTAATCTTAAGAAGTGTACCTTCTTTACTCATGAGGTTACATTCTTAGGTTACATTGTTTCTAGTGAAGGCATTAAAGTTGATGAAGGGAAAATAGAGGCTATTCGCACTTGGCCTCAACCACAAAGTATACATGATGTTAGAAGTTTTCATGGTTTGGCTTCGTTTTACAGAAGGTTTATTCGAAACTTCAGCACCATCATGTCCCCTGTGACTGAAGTGCTTAAGGGTTCATCATTCCAATGGACTCCTAAAGCTCAATCCGCCTTCGAAGAAGTAAAGAAGAAACTTACTCAAGCACCGGTCCTTTCTCTACTATGCTTTGAGAAAGTTTTTGAGGTTGAATGTGATGCCTCAGGAGTAGGAATTGGTGGAGTTTTAACTCAGGAAGGCAAGCCATTAGCCTTCTTCAATGAAAAACTGTGTGACTCAAGAAGAAAATACTCCACCTATGACAAGGAATTCTATGCGATCATTCGATGTCTAGAACATTGGAGTCATTACTTAGTGGCTAGTGAGTTTATACTTCATTCAGATCATGAGGCTTTGAAGTATATTCAGGGTCAGCACAAACTGAACTCACGTCATGCTAAGTGGGTTGCATTCCTACAATCTTTCCACTTCACTATCAAGCACAAATCAGGAAAGTTGAATCAAGGCGCAGATGCATTATCAAGGAGACATCTCCTTATGTTTCAGTTAGACACCCTTATTCTGGGTTTCGAGCATCTTAAGAGTCTATATGCTGAAGATGAAGACCTTGGGCCTCTCTATGCAGCTTGTTTGAAGCATCCAAAGGGCGACTTCCTAACCCAAGAAGGCTATTTATTCAAAGGAGTGCGGTTATGCATTCCAAAGTGTAGCACTCGTGAACTACTAATCAGGGAAATTCATGGAGGTTCCTTGGCCGGTCATTTTGGAGAGTCAAAAACCATAACCATGTTAAGGGAACACTACTATTGGCCAGGGATGGAAAAGGATGTTCAAGACATCCTTAGAAGGTGTGGAACGTGCCAAGCAGCCAAGAGTCATACCTTACCCCACGGATTATACACGCCATTACCCGTACCTACCCTACCTTGGGTAGATGTGAGTATGGACTTTATTTTGGGTCTACCTAAGACTCAAAGGGGAAAGGATTCAATCTTCGTGGTGGTAGATAGATTTTCGAAGATGGCACATTTCATTCCCTGCTGCAAAACCAATGATGCTACACACATTGCCGAGCTCTATTTTAAAGAGGTAACAAGGTTGCATGGTATCCCTAACACCATTGTTTCAGATAGGGATACGAAGTTCCTCAGTCATTTCTGGATTACCCTGTGGAAAAGGCTTGGTACTAAGTTGCTGTTTAGTACTACCTGTCATCCTCAGACTGATGGCCAAACTGAGGTCACTAATCGAACCCTGGGTACTCTCCTAAGGGCTTTGATTAAACCTATTGCGAAGGCCTGGGATTTACTCTTACCCCATGCTGAGTTTGCATTCAATCGGGCACCTAGCAAAGCTACTGGTCTTTCACCATTTAAAGTGGTGTATGGGGTTGATCCTTTAAGTCCAAATGACCTCACCCCACGACCCCAAGATCAAAAGCCCCATGTTGATGCCACACAAAGAGTAAAAGAAATTCAAAAGCTCCATGAGTTGGTGAAGGTTCGAATTGAGAAGACTAATGCAGCCTATGAAGCACACGCCAACAAGCATAGGAGAAAGATTGTTTTTCAACCAGGAGACTTGGTATGGATCCATTTAAGAGAGGAACGTTTTCCTTCTAAAAGGAAAAACAAACTCATGCCATGAGCGGAGGGTCCATTTGAAGTCTTGGAGAGGATCAACGACAATGCTTATAAGATTGATCTCCCTGGTGATTTTGAGGTTTCAGCCACCTTTAATGTAGCTGATTTGAACCCCTACTATCCGGACACTTCCCCACCAGATTTGAGGATCAAATCTTTTCAACAAGGGGAGGATGATGGAGTCCTACCTAGCCAAGACCTTGGTCAAGATGTATCAAGTCCAAGTCATCCAAAAACAAGGTCCCAAACCAAGAAGATGGCTCACCTTTGGCAAGGAATCGAAAACAGCACAAACGGGTTAACCGGTCAGCATAAGCCCGGTTTTGTGCATCTGATTTCTTAAGCCATATGATGGCTTAAGGCCAATATTTTTGCATTTTTGGAATCCTCAGGATGTTAGCTGTCAAGTCCAGGCATTGGTTTCAAATCATGCCATAAAGAGGATGGAGTATCAATGACATTTTCCCAACCGGTCAGAATCGGCCCAGTTCTGCGCGGTTAAAAGTTTAGGCGTGATTACCCTACTTAAGCCTTGTTTAACCTTAATTTCTTGCTTGGGGGGTTTTTACACACCTTGAACTTCCCCCCCCACGAATAAAACCCAGATCATATCCCTTTTTGCTTGGGTTAAACTTAGTCTGAAAACCGGGTGAAAACCTGGCCCTGAACCCGGTTGACATCACAGCAGCACTTTACCTTCTATAGAGGGTTTCCTTCTCTTCAGCTGAATGGGTACTCCCTTCTATGTTGGCACACGTCCAAGGCAACCTAGGAAAGGCCACAACCAATGAAAAAAGGGCTGCAAGAAGAATTATCTCTTGATTCTCATTGGAAGACAAGGAGGGTGCTATCTTGCTTCCTATTGGACAGCCGCAAAGAGGAGATCACTTTTCGGCTGGACACATGCTTTCCTTGCTGCATTTGAAGCTGAATGAGATTAAGGACAAGTTAATTAAGTAGTAATCTTCATTTGTCTTGCTTTCCTTGAAGTTTTAAGTGTATTTTGATTAGCATTAAGTATGATTGTAACCGATTAACTCTAACCGTGGGAATTAGAGTTAATTAACACCTTTCCTCCCTAGGATGGTAAGGTGAGGTGTCTTCTAACTTGCTTGCTGAGTAGGAAAGGTTGTAAGGCCAGCAACAAAAGGGAAAGCACGACCATAATGAAGCACACTTCAGATTTTGTTCAATGAAAAAACCATAGAGAGCTTTCAAAGCTTCCTCACCAAATCCTTGCTTGGTTATCTTAGTTTCGGCCAAACTAAGTGGTGTTCAAGTGAGTCTTAGCCTTGATTAAGTGGTGATTCTGTATCTTAATCAAGATTAAGGGCCCTAGACTCAAGGGTTGGTGGTGATTACTGTATCCAATCCAAGAGTTTAGCTTATCTCTCTCCTTTGCATCCTACCGGATCATTAGCAAGGTTGTTTGCTTAATTTTCCAAAGAATTCATCTTCACCTACCTTGTTCTACATTCCCCTTCCTTATCCCACTCTTTCTACTATCATTCACACCCATTTCCTTCAAGTCCCCCTCACCAAAAAGATAGAAAATCAGTTAGAATTGAAGAGCACTCAAACCGGGCAAAACTAGCCTAATCTAGTTCTTTCAGGCAGAAAGTTGGCACGGTGTACCCGTGCTCATTGGCACGCCCGTGCCACTTTAGCCCGTGAACTACATTGAGTTTTGAGTCTTCCTTGGTGTAAGGTTAGTGAGTGTGATCATTCCCATTGACCTTTACATCATTTGGCCTATTACATTTTGCTGCAAAAGCGTGACAAAATCGGGGTGATGTATCTCACCTTGCACTTGCCAAGGAGGTGAAGAGGGGGGAAAAGTAGGCATGTGAGGATGAGAAGGAGAGCAAGTTGATAGAACAAGTGCCTTCAAGAGATAATCCAAGAGGAGCCACTTTTGTTGGACACTTGGGCAATCTCCTTAGATCAATTAGGATACAGAATCACCACCTAATTGAGATAAAGAGACCTAGACACCAATTAAGTTGCCACACTTAAGATATAGAACTAGGAATTTGAGAGAGACAAAGCTCAAGTTTGTATTCAAGTTGGCAAAAGGCCCCTACAAAAGGAAGAGAGGGGGTATTTATAGCCCAACACCTCCCTTCACTCGGCCAAGGGGCTGCAAACAAGCTGAAAAGTGACTAAATGACTAAGCCTAGGCTAGATTACAAGTACAAATTGAATAAACAAGTGATCTAGCCTAACCTTGACACCTCACTAGCTTAATTAATCTCAAAATTGAGGTGTTAAGCATCTAATAACCTTAGTGCAGCAGCTTAGGGCCTTGAACCTGATGTATATGTGGGTGGCAAGTGAACCAAATCAAACTCCAACTCAAAATAAGCTAAATTGGGAAGAGAAATGAAAGATGGATGAGATGGATGAAGAATTTCACTACACAAGAAAAAGGAATAGAACAAGATCTTGTAATTGAGATAATCCTTCAAGGAGCCACTCAATGACTTGACCTTGGGCTAATTCTCTTGTCTTAACCAAGGAATCACTCCAATTGGAAAAGATAGAGAACCTAGAACACCACTTGAATTTGCCACAATTCAAGATATAGAACTAGGAATTTTAGATGCACTTTTGAGAAACTCACTCAAAGTACTTGTATTGCTTTTGGAATTGGAGTACAAGCTGAATGACAAGCATCACACGCCCCTCCCTTTTTATAAGCTCAGCAAAAGACAGCCAAAAGACTCAATAACTCCTAACAATTAAAACTAGCTAATGAAAAGTCTAAGAAAAATGAAAAGACTCATCATAAAAGGGGTGGGGGAGGTTACAAGGAATATTCTAGGATTTTTGAAGCTGATTACATCAATCTAGAAGCATCTAAAACGTGCACAATATCAGCCACACAAATATATGTAACCTAAGACTCTTCATATTCCCAGCATTAATCCTTGCAACTGCCTCACCTTCAACAGAGCATAACTTCCAGAATACTCGGCCAAATCACGCGTTCTTGGGCTTGTTAGAAAGCCCTGGAAGTCTATTTTCCAGAATGGGATCATTTGCTCAATTTGGATAAGCGGTTTGAAAGTTATGGCCCAAACAATGCACCTATCTCAGACTAGACTGGATCAGCACAACGTATCTTTGAGTGATATTTTGCCCATTCAAATGATGTCCAAATTAAATAAAATTGGGCTTATTTTAAAGCTGACATCTTAAGCTTCAAAACCATGTGGAGCCTCAAGTTGTGGGTCCACGTTAGGTAGGCCAAAAGTGCACACAAAAAGCGGGAAATTTCTGGATGAAGGCGGCACTACCTCTTCGGGTATGAACGCCAATTTCCGGCAAAGTTTGGCAACTTCCTTGACTTCTTGAATCTTGAGTGAGTCCTCCTTGGGCTGAGCTTGATGGTCCTTGGGCTTCTCACGATGGTCTCCATCATTCCCCCCGGGTAAGTGAAAGTTTGCCCTCAAACTAGGAAGGGGCTCATCATCGAAAAGGGGGCTAAGATCGGAGACATTGAAGGTAGCCGAAACTCCATAATCTCCAGGTAGATCAACCTTGTATGCATTGGGCCCAACCTTCTCAAGGATTTCAAATGGCCCATCGGAACGCGGCATCAACTTAGATTTTCTCTTTGAAGGGAAACGCTCCTTCCTCATGTGAATCCATACCAAAACTCCTGGCTGAAAATGTACCTCCTTGCGATGCTTGTTGGCGCTTTGCATGGCTCTCTCATTAGCCTTGGCAATGTTATCTCTAACTCTTGCATGAAGTTCTTCGATCTCCTTGGCTCTTTTTTCAGCTTCCCAACTAAATTTTGTGGGAGTTGGAATGGGAACAAGATCCAAGGGACTCTTGGGATTGTAGCCATAGGCAACTTGAAATTGAGAGAGTTGGGTGGACTTGCTAGGCACTCGATTGAATGCAAACTCGACATGTGGTAGCAACTCATCCCAATTCTTCAAATGCTTCTTCACTAGGACTCTAAGTAAGGTACCCAAAGTCCTATTGGTGACTTCAGTTTGTCCATTAGTTTGGGGATGACAAGTAGTGCTAAACTTGAGTTAAGTACCCAATTTGCGCCATAGAGTTAGCCAAAAATGACTAAGAAACTTGGAGTCACGATCGGATACCATGCTCTTTGGAATGCCATGTAGTCTCACAATCTCCTTGAAATAAAGACTAGCCCCTTGAGTAGCATCATTAGTGGTGTGGCAAGGGATGAAATGCGCCATCTTGGAGAATCGATCCACAACCCCCATAATGGAGTCTTTGTTCCTTTGGGTTCTAGGTAAACCCGTGATGAAATCCAAGCTAATATCTTCCCAAGGGGCTTGAGGAATGGGAAGTGGAGAATACAATCCTTGGGGCAAGGAATGGCTCTTAGCCATTTGACAAGTAGAACATCTTTTGATGAAATGCTCTACATCTCTTGACATCTTAGGCCAATAGTAGTGTTCCTTCAACATTGATCTAGTCTTCTCAACACCAAAATGGCCAGCTATGGCTCCTCCATGCAGCTCTTGGATAAGCAGTTCACGAAATCCACATTGAGGTATACAAAGGCGTGAACCTTTGAATAGGAACCCATCTTCTAAGTGGAACAACCCATGGGGGTGCTTAAGACACTTCTCAAAAATGTCCTTGAAATCATCATCTTTTGGGTACAAATCTTTAACAACTTCAAATCCAGGTACTTTAGTACTCAAATTAGAGAGTAATAAGTACCTTCTTGATAATGCATCAGCTCCTTTGTTGAGAGTTCCCGCCTTATGTTGGATAGTGAAGTGGAAGGACTGAAGATACTCTACCCATTTAGCATGTCTAGGGTTGAGCTTATGTTGTCCTTGGATGTATTTGAGAGCTTCATTGTCGGAATGAAGGATGAACTCACCTCCAACTAAGTAATGACGCCAATGCTCCAATGCTCTAATGATTGCATAAAACTCCTTGTCATAGGTGGAGTTCTTCTTCTTGGCATCGTTGAGCTTCTCACTGAAAAAGGCAATGGGTCTCTTCTCTTGAGATAGGACGGCTCCAATTCCTACCCCGGATGCATCACACTCTACTTCAAAGACTTTGGTAAAGTCGGGCAAGGCTAGAACGGGGGAACTAGTGAGCTTCTTCTTGATCTCTTCAAAAGCTTGTTGTGCTCGCTCGTTCCATGAAAACTCTTTGCCTTTAATTACCTCAGTCATAGGAGCCATAATTGTACTGAAATTTCTAATGAACCTCCGGTAAAATGAGGCTAGGCCATGAAAACTCCTTACTTGAGTGATGGATGTGGGAGTTGGCCACTCTTGAATAGCCTTGATCTTGCTTTCATCAACTTGGAGGCCTTGGGCGGAAACAATGAAACCGAAGAATACCACTTGAGGAGTGAAGAAAAAGCATTTCTCCATATTGCCATAAAGTTGTTCTTGAGAAGGAATCTCCAAAACTTGTTGCAAATGCTTGGCATGCTCCTCCTCGGTCTTGCTATAGACCAAGATATCATCAAAGTAAACAACAACACAAGTTCCAATGAGGGGCTTGAGAACTTGGTTCATGAGTATCATAAAAGTGCTCGGGGCATTAGTAAGCCCGAATGGCATTACAAGCCACTCATATAAACCTCCTTTAGTCTTAAAGGCGGTTTTCCATTCATCCCCTTCAAAAATGCGAATCTGGTAATAGCCACTTCTAAGATCAATCTTAGAAAAGATAGCAGCTCCGTGTAATTCATCCAATAGATCTTCCAATCGGGGAATAGGATACCGGTACTTGATAGTGATCTTGTTTATTGCCCGGCTATCAACCCACATACGCATGCTACCATCCTTCTTAGGAACAAGGAGGGCGGGCACGGCACATGGGCTTAGACTTTTCCGAATTAAACCCTTGGACAAGAGATCATCCACTTGTCTTTGGATTTCTTGTGTTTCGCTTGGAGACATCCGGTATGCCGTCTTGTTTGGAAGTACGGATCCGGGAACGAGGTCTATCTTGTGTTGGATAGATCTTGGAGGGGGAAGGCCATGTGGAATTTCTTGTGGAAAACCATGGTGATAGGCTTGTAGGAGAGGGGTGAGTAGTGGATGTGAGGGAGATGGTGGCTTAGACTCTTCTTGTAAAAGTATAAAGTCTTTAAAAGACTCATACTCATGGTGCTCAGATTTGAGAAGAGTAGTAAAGAAGACTTCCAAATGAGGATTGTCTTTTGGTTTAGAGGGGGAAGGACTTTTGAGAGAGGTAAGAGTGATTTTCTTACGGTCCTTGAGAAAAGAGTAAGTGATCATCCGGCCATCATGGATGACACTTCTATCAAAAAGCCATGGTCTACCCAATAATATATGGCAAGCATCCATGGTGACTATATCACACCAAATCTCATCTTTATAGTTTTTCCCAATTGAAAAAGAAACAAGACAACGGTGAGTAATTTGCAAACCTTTGCCTTGATTCAACCATTGTATGGTGTAGGGATTTGGACGAGGAGAGACTTGCAGCTTGAGTTTGTCCACCATAGTCTTTGAGGCAACGTTAGCACAACGACCTCCATCAATGATAAGGGAACAAACCTTGTCTCCTACGGTACACCTGGTGTGAAAAATGGTTTCTCTTTGCTCCATGTCCTTTTGAGTGGCAATTCCACTCAAGGCCCGGCGGATAACTAGCAATTCTCCTTCATCGGGGCCTTCTTCAACTTCTTCCAAACTTCCTTCTTCATGGTGCTCTTCTTCTTCTTCGTCATAGGCATGTTCATCCCATGCTTCTTGGTACTCCGCTAGGGAAACGATCCTCCTGTTTGGACACTCAGATGCATAGTGTCCCATACCTTGGCACCGAAAGCAACGAACCTTGTCCTTTGATTTGGGTTCTTGTGTGGAGGGTTTTGGAGGGGTTGGAGTGGTGTTTTGGTTTGTGATGGTGGGGAATTTTGTGGACGAGGAGGGTAGTACGGAGGCTTTTGTGTGGGGTAAGGACGAGAGAGAGACTTGGAAAGGACACTCTTTCCCTTTGATTTCTTTTGTTGCTCTACCTTGTAAGCTAGAGAACTCAAGTCATCAAGGGATGAATATGGTTGCAACTCAACAATATGAGCAATAGACTCATCAAGTCCGGTTAAGTATCTTACCAAGGTTTGCGAGTCATCTTCTTTCAAGTCGCATTTGAGTAGGAGTTGTTCAAACTCCCGAGTGTATTCTTCCACACTCTTGGATCCTTGCTTGAGTCGATGGAGCTTGTGATAATTGTCTTGCACATAGTGAGAGGGAAGAAACTTGGCCTTAAGCTTTTCTTTCATTTTGGCCCAAGTTCTGATTTTTCCCTTTCCATTCCTTGCTCTTTTCGCTCCAAGGTTAGCCCACCAGATTGAGGCATATTTTCTGAGTTTAAGGGCTACGAGTTTTACCTTCTTGTCCTCCGGGATGTCCTCATATTCAAAGATCCTCTCAATGGTGGGCAACCAATCGAGAAATAAGTCCGGGTCAAGTTGGCCTTCAAATTCGGGGATGTCAATTCGGACACCACCAATATTGCCTCCTTGCCTTCGTCTCCTTGGGGCTTCGTCGTCACTAGAATTGGCTCGGGATTGAAAGACTTCTTCTTCCAATTCGACCACCGGTTCATGAGGACGAGAGGGAGGGGGGCTATGAACCCACCTTCGTTTTTCCTCCAAAAGTTGCCCAAGTTGAGTTTGAAGATAAGTGACTTGCGCTTCTAACTCTTCCACACGTGCTTGGTCGCTTCTTGTGGACTTTGTAGACATGTTGGAGATGCTT
>JAKOGI010003596.1:0-48183 GCA_029747015.1 Carnegiea gigantea | reverse complement strand
TTTTTTTTTTTTGGGGTAAACTTTTAATCTCAACCATTGGATTTAAATGGACAACTCAGATTAAAGACATACCAAGAACAGAAAAATCGTGAGGGGTCTATTGTCTTCTTGGTAGATCGACATTTCTGTGAGTTTCACTCCCTCATTTCTCTGCCTCTCAATTGATGATTTTCTCGCCCTCTCAAATTTGTTCCTCTCATCTCTCCGACGTCCAGATGGAGCACCGGCCCAGAGAGCAGCCGATCTGAATGAGCGCCATCCAACCAAATTAAGATGCTTGCAAAGACGAAGGAAATGCCTTGCCCTACCCTCTCTCTCTTGTCATTCGTCCTCAATTTCTACTCTCCATGGTTGTCGCTTGTCCTGCAGAGTTTATGATTCGGAAAGTGCCCACACCGACACCAGGTCTGCTTTCCTCCCCACGCGAGAAAAATCATAACTATGGCTTTTTTTTATCTATGAAAAATTCTTCCTTTCACTGTCTGGGCTTGGTGTTGCGAATTTAGGCTAATGTTGGTTTATTCAACCAATTTGCCAAGAAAGGCTATTGTAATGGTCATGAAAATCTAGAGTTCGGGAATTTTGGTGGAACTTGAATGTTGATTGGTAATTGCTAGCTTCTGTTTTTTTATTAAAACTAAGGCTTCGAGCTTTCAATTAAATTACAGAATCTTAGATAAACTACTTTTGTCTTTGAATCTTACTCGTGGTCTTGTTGGTGATGCTAATTCAGGGTTGATGTTGGTTTCTATCTTGATAGATATGGTTAGAAACAAAAGTGTCTAATCAGGTTGCACAAAATCTAACTTAGTTTCAATTTCCCCCCTGTTTCCTTGGGGTTGCGATTGCTGACCAAATTTTGCCAAATAGATCCTATTAGTAAATTTAATTGAGTTGTATTGGGGAAGTTTGAATTGAGTGGGTGGTCTAAGTGTTGTGATGCAAACTTTGGAGTCCACTCTAAAATGAGTTTGTGTAATGTACGAACTTTGTGGAAGAATATGATGTCTTTTGCGGGCTACTTGTGTAGTCTGCTTGTGCATCTGTAGAGCTTTAAATTAAGTTGCTATTATGGGGGGAATAGGAGTTAGCTTTGAACATTTATTGATTACATTTGTAATTAGCCTATTAGCTCAAGGGTAGAGCAACGTGTGATGATGCACGGTGATGTTGGTTTGAATCCTACATAAGCTGTTGGTGAATATATTAGTTCCTGGCGTCTTGAACAATATTATAAGCCTTAGTACATGTACTAAATTGTATGGATTTTAATTCAAATGCAGCTATTGTCACTAATACTTTTGATTTCAGGGCTTTTCTGGGTATTTCAACTTGCAAGCTTGTAAAGGTATTTATAGTAGGATCAAGGGAAATGTTTGTTTTAAGCTAAAATATTTGACAAAAGAAGTTATTGCAACTTCCACATGTTGCATTCGAAAACACATATGAGAGGGGTTTTAAGTACCAAAGCTAGCAACCTAGCGGCAGAAATAAGTGCGTAATGCAAGTGATTCATATCAAAGCTTGTGACAACATGACGGGTAGGAGACAATGGCATAAAAAAGATTATTCATAGCCTATGTGGGATTCGAACCCACATCCTTTGTGTAAATACACAAATGCTCTGTCGCTTGAGCTAATAGGCTTTCCACATGCAATTTTGAGATACAAAGCAATGTCACTGAAACAAAGTCCATCACATTTAGCTTCGGCATAGAAATGGACAAACAGTCTTGGCGGGATCATACTAGAGGCCTTGATGCCTCTCATATGATGACATCAAGGCCTTAATAATGTAAAATGTAACATCTTTCATTCAACAACTCAAGCGAGCCAAAAGAGCCAGATGGGCTGTAAAACAAGTGCAACTGTGCAACAAATAAAGTCATCCATCATCAAGCTCATAATTATCTCAATTGCAGTTTGATTTAGAACACATTCTTTCCAAATTAATATTCTTGATTTCTGATCTTATAGAACCCGACAAACTCAACAGGGGTATGATTATGAAGAACACAATCAGCTCAATCGGGCTTTTGGAAATCATTATCTTACTGATGAGGTAGATTTGACATGCTTTAAAGCCAACTATAGAAGCAACCGTCATTGCAAACTACAACACCATTGTAGAAAAGAGTAGATCATTATCAATTGAAGCAGTCAATGAGACAAGACAATCTTCCTTGTAGCAGTGCTAGACAATCCAACCATCACTTCAACACAAGAAAAGATGATCAAAATAGTAAAGAAGGCAACATCAGACCCCTATAGCAAGAACACCATATTTCAACAAGTTGAGGGTGCAATTATGAGAAGTAGAATGGCCTAGATCTAATTCAAACCCTACACTTAATTGAGGGAACACTGACCTCACCATCGAATTAATTGGAATCAGACAATTAACACAGTTGCTAGAGATTCTTGGTCACGCCCCCTACAAGTTTCGCTGGAGAAGCCTCTGTGTGTAGCGGACGGAAGACCAATGGCTACCACTACAACCAACTTTGGCTTTTAGCACACACACATACACCAGGAGAGAGAGAGAGAGGGAGGGAGAGGGAGAGATTGTGTGTGTGATGGGACAAAGAAGTCATCGTTCCAGGATAGGAAACGAAATTTTCCAAAACTAGGCCAAATTTTATGTTGGTTCCTAGAGAGATAAAGAGAAAGAGAGAGAGGAATGTTTTCAAACCAAGGAGAAACGCTAGAATGACAAGAGTCTAAGAACCCCCTCGTACGCCCCCCGGATGAGGGGTAATTACCCCATGTTAATCTTAGCCATTAATTTAAGATCTAACGGTTGACAACAAACGTTCACACAAACTAATGAGTTCACACCCCATGATAATCTTAGCCATTAATTTAAGATCAATTTTTGTGTGTGTGTGTGCGCGCGTGTGTATGTGCGTGTATAGTCATTGATCCTTCATTTCATTGGAGTCGAACTACCATTGACTTATAAGATATGTTAATATATTTTTTCCATTAATAAAATTCGAATTTGAGACCTTACTTATAAGGAACTAGTGCCAAGATACTTAAACTAACTTATATTGATCTCTCCTGAAAAGAACTCCTGAGATACAAGAAAACAACGTTACATCATGAAATGTCGTAGCAAAGAAATCCATTTATACTTCAACAATTTATGCTACCATTTTGTAGAATTTGTTGTAAAGTAATCAAGAGACCTAAAGTTGTCCTATACCTTAAAGTTTTATAGTTATATCCATCTAAACCCAAGGCATGTAACGACACCAACCTACGCTTGACCCTTAATCTAAGTCATTTCAAATTGTGTGAAATGAAGCAGTGTACGTAGAAACATGTGGAAATTATATGAGGACTGTAATGAAGTTACACAAATGCTAAAACATCTTATGCAAGCTAGAGAAACATCCTGAGCTCCCACTTAATTCTTTCTCTTGTATGTTATAAGGCACATTCTTTTTGTTAGGAAATAAAATTAAAAATAGTGAAAAATTGAGAACTGTAGGCTGGGCCTAATAGAATTAGGCCCGACGGCCACGTATGTTGCCTAGGGCAACAATCCTGACTATTCTCCAAAACTATATAAGGAGAGTTTAGGGGATAGCCAAGAGACAGACAACAGAAATCTCTCATACTCTCCTATATTCTCTCTCACTGCTGAATCACCATCAATTGGATTCTCGGGTTTAGGACGTGAAACCCTAAAAGTGACTCTAGTAGCCGCTTCATATTCTTAATGGCGCGGATTGGTTTTCTTTATTATCGTGGACTATTATCGGCAGTATATTTCCGCATTCAGGTTAGTCCTAATTCTTCCTACAGTGGTATCAGAGCCTAAACTGTTCGAATTAGTCCCGATTGAAAGATTAATAAATCTGCCGAAACTGATTCGTTCAAAGCATGCTATTTTTTATTCGTTTAATTTGCTTAATTTTCGTGATTATGCAAACTGCTAAAATCAGAAGCATGCTCATGTTATTATGATGCCCAGAACATATTAGAAACTGCAAATTTACTATCATGAACATATTAGGGTCTGCTAATCATGAACATGCTCATGTTATTATCAATCTGTCCAGATAGATTCATGCTAATATACTCAGATCAGTTCTTATTAATATACGTACAAATTACATACAGATCATAGTGATTCTGCCAAAGCATGTCCATGATTAATTCAGGCCAAAGACTGTTCCTTTTCCCTGATTAGTTCAGCCGTGAGATACATGCATGTTTCTATTTGTTTTTGGAACACCAGATTTGATTAATCGATGCTAAGGTATTCTGCTACCATGATCCATGCTATGTGCAAATTACAAAATCTGTAGACGTAATCCGTCTCCTTAATCACTTATAATAATAATTTAAAAAAACAACGAAAAGGGGGGCGGATCTGGGAGGGAAGGGACTCGTAGCCCTAACCCTAAAATAAGCCCCTCTACCCAAAACCCTAACACTAAAAAGACGGCGGCGTACACCTCAGAGGTCCGCCGCCCAGTCTGTCTCCACCGCCGGCGGCTCTGTGGCTGCGGTGGCGGTGGACGCTCTCGATCCCGACCAAACAAAAAAAAAGGGGAAGGGAAGCGCCATACCCATCAGAAACCGGAAGGAAGGTTGGCGCGTGTAGTCACGCGCTGCCGACGAGGATCTTTTTTGGTCCCCTTATTCCTTCATCAGCCCCCACATACGTCGATCTACACAACCACCAAAGAAAAAATCGCGAAAACGCCATCCTAGGAGGCACGTGCGTCCACGCGTCGCCGCCTCAGTGGCGCGTCGGTCGCGTGGGACGCCTCACCAGACTCTGTTTCGGCCGATCTACACAGTGGGAGTATCAATTCACATCGGAAAAGTGTGGATCAAGGGGCGTGGATGGTTTCAGAGGGCGGTGGTGGAGGGTCGGTTTTTGGATCATATGGGTTCCATTCTTGGGCATGGTGGTCACGAGAAGAACACCACCAGGAAGCGGCCTAGGACAGGTGGAGCTCGATGCTCCACAACCATGGCACCTGAAGCGCCCAAGAACAGCGAGAGAAGAGAGGTAGAGAGACTCAGGCAGGAGAGAGACAAGAAGGGTCGAGACGCAGAGAGAGGAGAGAGAGTTCTCGAACAACCAAGTCAGATGAGGGTTAGGGATTAGAGTGAGGGTTGAACTCATATATACCGGCCCCCACCCAACTTTCCTTTATGGGCAATTTTTTTTTCTTTCGAGCTAATAATCAGTAATGGGTCGAAAATTGCTTTCGGCCAGTCTTTTTTTTTTTTGGAGCGGTCCATCCCCTCCGGTCTCCTATTCTGTTTTGGGCCGAATTATTTTTCGGTAACTGTTGCTTTTGGGTTTTAACTCAATTATTGAGGTTATTAGTTATAGCATGATTTATAATTGAATTATTATAACGTTCAAGTTGATAAAGTTTCATATAATTAATTCATTCGTTGCATTGAGATTCAAAATGGATGATTTTGTTATAAAAACATTAATATGTTTAATGTTGTATATAAATTCGTTTTATATATGTGTCGACTTCAAATTTTCTTGCTGAGTAACTTGTTATCGATCAATTGGGTTGAAGTTATATGAATTCATTTCATATATATGATTAGTATGTATGACGTAAATTTGTTTTACTCGAACTCGATAAATATCTATGTGATATGAGGATCCCCTTGATCGGTAAATGAATATGTTTCATAGGTTATATTAATAAATATGTTTTATACAATATCCCATCACATGAATATGTTTCATGATTTAATAATTTTATGCAGAAACATGAGCAATTATAAATCAGTTAATTGTTCTATCATCATTGTAGTTAACAAAAATGATTCATTAAGCTTTACATGAACAAGTTTCATGCTATTATTTGAATATATAGGATATTTGATTATTTTATGAATCTGTTTCATGAAATTCAAATTTGCAATATTATATGAATACGTTTTATATAATTTGCGAGCTTTACTATGAATTCGTTTCATCCAAACTTTAATGTTATATGGATCTGTTCTATATATAATTAATTGCGATTAATATTTGGATATATTTCATGTTACAAAATGTGTTACATTCGATTACATGAATATGTTTCATACCAATCACCATTTAGTAGTATTATATAAATGCGTATTATATATGCGAACTACATGAGTTGTAGTAAATTTGCTAATTGATTTAGGACTTGCTCCTTGCCCAAATTAATGAATGTAGATTCGTTTCATATTACCTGCTAATTATGTAATTTAGCGGTATTTTATGAATTGGTTTCACGAAATTCAAATTCGTAACATTATAAATGTGTTTTATAAATTGTGAATAACATTTGAATAAGTTTCATGTTATATATAATTATATAAATGTGTTTTATATAATGCTATTTGGGCATTTTATGAAATTCATTTGTAACATGTTATTTTTCAAATATGTTTCGCAATATAGATTCATTTTATTATATAAATATGTTTTATATAATAATTTAAATTTTATGTTTGGTATGTCATTGATAGAGTTCTAAATGACATATTAGTAGTTATAAATAGTGAGATAACTTCATGTAAATTTGGTTTACATGAAGTAGGATATCTTTGTGATATATCTGAAATATTAATTTGTTTAACCATAATGATCTCCATAAATTTTGTTTTATGGAAAATTGTGATAAATAAGTTATAAAAACTCCTAATTCATGCTTGTATGAGATGATTATGAGCTTATCGAAATTTTCGATCATACGACATGAAAAATGGAGTTTTTGATAATTTATTTATCTGAAAATATGCCTAATGTTAACTATACAGAACATATACCTTTAGATATGACAATTAAAATAAGGTTGATAATTTGTTTACCGATAAAAGAGCTTGATAGCGCTGACTATGATACATAATGTCAGAAGATTCAGTTTCTTCTGAATGAACATGAAATGTTAGGACACTCATTAGGTTCTAGGTCTCATAGGATGGTAAAGATCATACTGCTAGTGAACAGTATCCAGAAACCTTAAAAGCATACCAAAAGTGGTTCGAGAATGGATTGATCAACATGCTATACTTTGTAGTATCGCATGAATGACAGTCTAGTGAGGAATTAAAAGTTACCCCACTGTTAAGTATGCGTGGGATTAGCTTAGCATCAGGTTTGTCCGATCTATTTCCTCATAAAGTTCTAGACCTAAGATTGGTATTGCAAAAGGACAAAAGACTAAGGGAAATAAAGAGGGGCATATAGCACGTGTGAGTGCTATGACTGTGGAAATTAGGGATCTTATACTTGGGATCATCCTGAGCCGATTGAGTTACCTTCTTTCACAGCCTGGATAATATGTGTGCTCCCAAGCATTTGTTGCAAACTGTGATCCTTAGTGGATTGCAGATACGGGAGGAACCAAGCACATAGTTCGAGAGTGAGTTGATTTTTTGTGAACTTTCACCACTACATGGTGGATTCACAAATTGTCGTTTTAGGTAACGACAATGGAAAAGATGTTCTTGAATTAAGGACAAATCATTCGAGGCTCCTTGAAGGGACTACGTTGTCTCTTCTCGATGCTCTCTATGCACCTGAGGTGCGATGTTTCCTTGTCTTTTCTGTTCCTAAGATTAGTTTTCTTAGACATCATATGGCATGGTGATCTGTTTGGCCATGCCACGTTGAAAAGTGCTTTCAATGGACGAAATAGAACATCTTCCATCCTTGTCCCATTTTCGAATCTGTTTTAGGCATGCTCGACTTGACCATGAGGGTCAAGATAGAGTTAATAGACTAGCTAAAGATGGCCTTTTAAGACCAACTCACTAGGCTTAAGGTGCAAAATGTGAGTTATGCCTATCTAGTAAAGCAATAGGAAATCCTTTTGTAAGATTTCGAGTCCATCAAAATCCCTTAGCGTTCATTCACTTTAGACATCTACGGGTCCATGAATATGAAAGCATGTCATGGAGCTACATATATTCATGATATAAGTATATGTACCTACTATCTCACCGTTAAGTACTTGATGTGTTCATATACTTTATAACGGTAGTAGAACTCAATTGGGATGAAATATTAAAACTCTTCGAACCAATCGAGATCATGAATATCTTCTTCGTGAAATAAAATCCCGCAGTGTCGATTTTCTTGAGGATGAGTTCCCTAGCATTTGGTGAAATTTAAAAGGGCCTCAATTTGTATACGTTACAACAACATCTTCAACCACCTCTCGGTGAGGGGGAGGATTTGAATTCTCACTAAGTCACCGAGGATGGTACACATTTCTTACTTGGTAAGAATGGTGAAGGTTTGTCTGTCAAGGAGAATGAGATTCGTCCTCAATCTCCAATTGTTAAGGAGAGTTATTCCTGAACATGCAGTTAGTCTTCATATTCAGGATCCCATCTCCAATAGATAGTGGGAGTAATCTTCTCTTCATAATCAGGGTTCCATACCTTTTAGAGAAAGGGGAAGAAACTCCTGGTCCCACACCCCTTAGAGAAAGGGGGAGGAATTTCTCACCTAGGCAGACAAATAATGAAGGTCCCAGGATCCCAAAGACTAAGCGTGGAAGAATTCCTCGACGATTTTTTCAAATCGAAAAAGAAATATTCTTACGCACTTCATCGAGAGATTAGGGATCTATCTCTTATCAAGAGGCAGTTGGCTCACTAAATCACAAAAAGTGATTGGATGTCATAAGGGATGAGATGGACTCATTGACAAGGTTTGAGAACTTGTTGAAACTCCACTCCGATGTAAGTCTTCAAGATAAAACATCGGATGGATAGTTCAATTGATAAGTTCAGGCCTGGATACTACTAACCCTGGTTTCCCATTCGGACTTTGAGTTGTTCGAAATGGAGTAAAGATTATTTTTCTCAATGGTGATCTTGAGAAAGAGATTTATATGGACTAACCCATTGATTTTGTATCAAAGGGATAAGAGGACAATGTGTGTCGTCTTAAAAGGTCCATATGTCATCTTAAGCAATCTTCCATTTCTTGGTACTCTAGATTTCATAAATCCATTTTGGCTTAAATGGTTTCAGAAGACCATTGTATATGTCGAAAGATCAACATGGGGATTACGTTCCTCACGTTGATGACATACTGCTGACTAGGAACAATTTGGAGATGATTAAAGCTACTAAAAAGTAGTCATTCCATGTCTTTGAGACGAAGGACATGGGTGAAACTAGGTATGTCCTAGGAGTGGAAATAATCCAAAGCCGTCCCAAGAAGCATGCATCAAAGTATCTTGGAACGATTTTGGCTTTATAATTCCTAGCCCGTACATACTCCAGTTGAGAAGGATCCAACCTTGAGTCTTGCTCAATGTTCTAAAATAGATGACAAAATAAAGATGATGAATAGTGTCCCTAATCCTAGCGTCATAGTAAGTTTAATGTAAGGCATGTTATGTACATGACTTGACATTGCTTTGCGGTTAGTTTGATAAGTCGTTATCAAAGTAACCCAAGACTTCCTGATTGATAAGTCATCAGGAGAATCAAGTACTACTTTCGTGGTATTGATAACTCAGTCTTTTGCTATCAAGGAGTAGGCCTCAAGTTGAGAGGATGCTCAAATATTGATTGGGGTGACTCGGATGAGTCTAAGTCAACCTCAGGACATGCCTTTACCCTGCCTGGGAGAGCCATGTCATGGTGCAGCAAGCAGCAACACTGCACAACAATGTCAGCTATGGAGGTAGATTGTGTATCTTGTACCATAGAGACAAAAAACATTACCATTGGGTATATATATATAGACTAACAAGGTGATTATGTTCCCTTAACTAAGCCCATTCCTAATGATACATTCAAAACTCATTGGTTGAGTCTTGGAATTCATAAGATTTGGTATCTAGACATGTTCTGTTACGTGATGGACATGTTTCTTTTATGGGCAAGATGCTCATTGTTGTACGTAAGGCATATTGAAATGTCACAGGCTTCTAATTGGCCTAATCACACAAGCAATCACCCTGACGCTTAACTAGCGGGCAGGATGAGACTGAATCATTTTGGCACTAGGTGTGCAATATTGATTACTCACACTGGAAGTGTATAAGTGAAATGAATATAGTTGCCTTAGTAAAACTAAGATGAGACTCGAGGGAGTCGAATATAAAATAAGTTTTCATATTGAAGCCTTAAAAGTCGAATCTTGAGTGCCAAGATTGACATGCAGTATGTTGATCTAGTGGCTCAGGTTAAATTTTTTTGGGATGAAAATCTAGACTGGCGATTCGCATGGCATAAAGAGTGATGTACCCATTTGAGTGGGAGCTATGTTATGACACACATCTCATACTGTGTGTGCTTATAAGACGACCCATGCATGGAGTCACAATTGATTTCCCTATCACTTGTCACTGTGTGACCCTATGGACGATGACCCTTTGACTTAAAACTATGATATTAAGTCCAAGTTTGATGTTGCTACTTTAATGTGATTCTTAAGAACCACGATGCATACGGTTCAGTGAGAACACGTTAGGAAAGCAGTTAAGCTAGGACGAAATTTCATAAGTATTTAAGGAAAAACCGATCCACAATCACCATATCAGCCCGGGCGGTTATGTTGAGAATATAATCATATGATATATCAGGTATAAGGGATTAGATATGCCACTGGTGATTTTTTGGGATGGTTTTGGGGTATCGTAGTTTCATGAAAGTGTTATGTTAGTTGGATGGTAACTTAATATAACACTACTGGTTATTTATGGTCGCACATCCTATTCCTAGTATGAAGCATAAAAGAGTAACGATATGTGGAGAGCATTTATTTTTGCAGCCTACGTGGCCGAGTGGGAGCTGTAGGCCGGGCCTAATAGAATTAGGCCCGACGGCCACGTATGTTGCCTAGGGCAACAATCCTGGCTATTTCCCAAAACTATATAAGGGGAGTTTAGGGGATAGCCAAGAGACAGACAACAAAAATCTCTCATACTCTCTTATATTCTCTCTCACTGCTGAATCACCATCAATTGGATTCTCAGGGTTAGGATGTGAAACCCTAAAAGCGACTCTAGTAGCCGCTTCATATTCTTAATGGCGTGGATTTGTTTTCTTTATTATCGTGGATTATTACCGGTAGTATATTTCCGCATTCAGGTTAGTCCTAATTCTTCTTGCAAGAACAATGGGGAGGTATGAAAACCAAATGAGATTTTTTAGAGCCAGTGGAATAAACAAGGAGTGCAAGGGTTGAAATTCCCTTTTTCAAGGAGTGGGAATGAATAGAAGATAACAAAACGATTGGGAAAGATCAGAAAAGAATGAAAAAGATTGAAATTTTTTTGGAATGAGTGGAAAGGTGAAAAGTTGAAAAATCCTTATTTACAATAGAAGAGAATGGCTCATAAGAAATAATCGAGTATGAAGATAACCCTTTTTCTCAAGACAATAAAAACAAAACACATAGTTGGAACTTATGCAAGGAAAAGGCCACCAAAAGATGAGGGGCAATGCAGGTGCGGGTAGGGAATGCTTTCATGGAAGCCCTAAATAGCCCTCCTTATGTGAGATGCCGATCATCCCTCCTTTTAACAAATGGTGCTTAATGATATTTAGGGCATATTCCTATTTACAATAACATATAGATATAAGCTATAAGAAAATACAAGGAGCTGTGAGAAGATGTAAGGATTTAGAAGGAGATGTAAGAATTACAAGGAGTTATAATAAGATGTACAGTCTGTTTGGATTGAGAGGAGAGAAGGGGAGGGGATGGGAGTGGTGAAGGTTAATGAACATTTATTTTCCTTGTTTGAGAATATTACATGACGAAGAAGGAATGAGAACCGAGGGGAACAGTTCACCCTCATTCTCATGCCTCCACTCCCCTCATTTTTATTCACCCTCAAAATGAGAGGAAAAGGAGGGGAATGAAAGATTTTAACTATTCTCCCCCCTTCCCGTCCAAAATGAGAGGAAAAGGAGGGGAATGAAAGATTTTAACTATTCTCCCCCCTTTCCGTCCATCGCCTCTTACAATATATCCAAACAAGGTGAGTACAAATTACCTTCTTTTCCTTCCCTTCCCCTCCATTGCCTTCCCCTCTCTTCCTCTCCCTTCTCCCTCTCGATCTCAATCTAAACAATTTGGTAAGAAGATATAACAAGTTGTAAATCAAGATGTAAGTAGTTGTAAAATTATTGAAAGTTGCATGCATATTAATTTTTAGATCTATAGATAACATTGTTGCTTTTTAATGTATGATCTATGAAATAAGTTATTTCATTTATTATACAGAGAGATTTCGGTTCGGGTATCCAAAACTTTAGGTCGGACAGATGATGAACCCTATCTGAACTGAAAATTGTTGGGTACCCAATAATTTCGATTCGAATTTTTAATTACCCAATAACCCAATTTTTGTGAACCTTCTTTTTTTGCCAAGCAATTTTGGTGCATGTTATCCAGTTTAATTTTCCATCTTTTGCTTTTTTTTTGGAAGGTAATTTTTAGTTTTTGGTTGTTTAATATGACAGTACAATTTTCCTATTTCATGCATTATTTATGAATGTTTTAAGTGTTTTTTAATAAAATTCTTTGACAATAATATATTGATCAGACATTTACATTTAAAATTGTTTACTAAAAATAGGATTTCATTTTAAGAGTTGTATTCAATTTTGCGAGGAATTTTTTTTTTGGGTATATTTTGCTTATTGGAAGATCAAACCAATATAAATATAAGAAATAACCTCAAGTGTAGGAAATTTGGATTGAAAAACTTTGTGGGGTTTAATATATTTTATTGTTGTTTAATTTACTTGGTTAAAGGTTTATTTTCAATAAGTATACTATTTTAATATTATTGTCTCTCATCCAAAATATTCATTGTGAAAGAAACAAATTTTGTTTCAATAACATTAAGAAATAATTTGTTTATTAATTGTATCAAATTTATTTTGTAAATATGACTAATATATTACACGTTATTTCACAAATCACACATTAAACACCAATAATATGCATACATGTCTAAAAATTATCTTATATAACTCTTCAACAATTCAGCAACTCCTTACATCTATCTAAACTGGGCCGGATTGAAGCTAAAAGAATTCGGTCCAGTCCACGGTCCATAATTTTTTTTTATACGATCTTCGGTCCGGTTCGGTCCATCAGTCCGTCGGTCCGGACCGAGGAGCGAATAAAAAAAAATTTGAAAACCAGCTTTTTATTTGTTGAATTTCAATTTTCTTTTGCAACTTATAATTTTTCAAATGTTCAAGAATATTGATTTATTTTTCATGGTGGAAATATGTTGAAATGGTTCATATTGAAACAAATATAAGATGTTTATATCGTAAAATTTGTTAGCATGACAATTCAGTCCAGCTCATTTTTTCCGGTCCGGTCCCGATCCGATCCTTGATTTATTTGCTCCGGTCCACGGTCCGTAGCTCCTCTCTTATTCGGTCCTCAGTCCAACCCGATCTGGTCCGGTCTGATCTCAGTTTGGACCAATGGACAGCTCTACTTCAATCTTTACAGCTCATTACATTTACTTATTGCTTCTTACATCCTCTTATAGTTCCTTATATCTTCTTACAATTCGTTTCAACTCCTTACAGCTTCTTACATTTTACAGTTATATCTTATCGCAAAAAAGAATAGGCCCATAGTGTAGTTATGGTGCAAACAATGGCTACAAGCGGTAGAACAAGCAGTGTTCACGTATTTGAATCAAACGGGTGCCAGTAATTTCATCGTTATTGGGCATCGTTTCTTATGATCCTTCTTTCCTCTTTTCTTTTTGTTCCTCTTTTACTGTAATTTGTTCCCCTCTACAGCATATGAATTGTGCCTACCTAAGGGGCCGGCATTGAGAAGGTGTAGATACAATATGCCTGTAACACCCCCAGCTTTCTAATTCTTTATTTACAACTAATTTAACCTAAATGGCAGCGGAAATTTCTAACGGGGAGTTACTGCCGTATTCCCTTCTTGGAAATACCAGGCTGGATACCAAACGAATAATTAACACTAGAAGTCCTTATAAATAATTAAAATTTTACATCTTTCAGAATTTCAGTGATACCAAATAATCAAAACTACTGTTTATCGATAACAATGTCCAATCATAAATTTTCTGCGTTCGCGCCTTGCCCTACTTTCATGTCCCCAGCCCCGAGCATGACCAGATCACCTGAAAACAGAACATTTTATAGAAGTGAAATAAACTCTGTAAACAATCATCCCTAACAGTCAACTATGCACACAAATTCATTTTGAAAACATTTTAAGGGGCGGCGAAAGCAGCAAGACTTCCAAGGCACACATCTCATTATTACAGTCTCTTCTGGTTACTAGTTCAGGAATATAATTATAATTCAGGATTCAGCAGTTTGATCTTAGATGAGCGACCCTAGTGGGTCTCATGGCTTGCGCTCCCATTTAGCACAGCTGCTTAACTCTTTCCTGACCTACCAATACTCAGGCAGTTACCGCTTACCCATTTCCTGGCCTACCATCAATAAGGATGGTTACCATTAATCCTGGCCCATGCCTCAGCAGAGCATGTAGCCACTCACATGCATACACTAGTTTCTTGGAGAAGGCTAGTGACTTTTAATCAACACAGTCTGATTTAAAACTCACCATATTCAGCCTTTTCAATTAATGATTTCATTTCACTTTACCGGCGATCAATTTAACATAATAAGTTCACTCAAACTCAGTCACTTCGCCCAATAATAATAACACAGTAGTAATTTAGGAATTTCCACTAACATAATAAGTCTCGAATTCATATCATACCATGTCATACAGTTCCCAACATGTAGACACATTCAGATTCACATATCATTGTTCCTTAAAAACAATAAATAGAGCAGTTCTTACCATGTTCAAAACACACGCGGTTTCACAGCGTGGGGAAGGTTTGGGGCATGATTGTTGCATGAATACCGTACAAATTAAGGGCTCGGTTATTTAACTGAGCTTACTACTCTGCAACTGGGCCCACACATAGCCCACAATCAGTCTAAATTCAACAAGGTACACCCTTGGCCCTCCCACAAATTTTTATAAACTTTTCCCAGGTTTTCAGGGCTCCCAACTCAAATCTAAGTTAGGGTCCAGATTCGGCCAGAGTCTGGGCCCCTTTTTCAGAGGCCGTAACTTTTGATCCCGATGTCCAATTCAAACGTTCTAACCCAATCCAGAAACTGTGGGCCGTCCTCTACCTTTTTCATGTTTAGAGTTTTTTCCAGTTCTATCCCTAACTAGATTGGTTTCTTGCTTCTTTTAGCGATATCAGTGCCTATTTTAGTCTGGATAGTCCCGGGTAACTAAATTTTAACTCGGGCCACACAACTCCAGTCAGCCTGATTCGAATACGAGGTTGTTCAGCACATTCAGGGGCTTCTACCCAAAAAGTTTTACAATTTTTAGCAACCGAACGTACCCTAGAGAATTCTTCAAATCTGGGGACAAAGCAGCCCAACACCCAGCCTGGTAGTAGCTGTTAGATTTTCTAACTTGAATTCCTGACCTTATAACTTTCACACCCGCCCTCCAAAAATCAACTTCTAGTCCAATACAGAAAGGTAATCTTGTCTACCACAACTTCCATGTTTAGTGTTCACCCAAATTCACACAGTAGCTAGGTTAAAAAGACCCCAAAATTTACCGACTATACCCACTGACCTAATTTCGATAGCGCCCAGTAAACGGGCCATAACTTTTTGTTTTAACTCCGATTTGTTCGAATCAAAAACTCACATACTTAGCACAACCAAATCTGCCTACCACATAAATTTCACGATTTTTGGGCATTCAGAAAAATTTCACCGAATTTTCAAAGTTAGGATATTGTAGTGCATATTCCGCCCAGTCTATCACTCCACTTTGGGGTCGGTTTTTGCGTGCGTCGGGTCACCAAAAATTTTACCTCTCCCGCTACTGACCCCTAGACCCTTGCCCCATCCTAAGCAAGCCAAAAGAATAATGTTTTAACTACAAAAAAAAAAAATCAAAACGACATCGAAGTTTATACCTTCGATCGATTTTGGTCCTACGTTAGTGGAGTCGCCTTCTCCACCCAAGTTCAATGTCGAGAACGCTGAAAAACATAATAGATTGTGTGTTAGAAAATGCTTTAGTTCATAAATCAAGATTAAAACTCAAGATAGTGGCAAAATTTTGGGTTTTTGATGCATGGGGATGCATGGATCTCAAGTTTTTTTTTTACCTTACCAAGGCAAAAGGGAAGATGGGCCATGGGGTGGTGGCGCAAGGGCAGCCAGTCGGCGGTTGGTGACGGCAGTTCGGCGGCGAGGGAGTGAGGGAGTAGAGAGAGAGAGAGAGTGAGGCTAGAGAAAGAGAGACGTGTGAGGGAGGAGGGGAGGGATGTGACGGTTAGGGTTTAGATAAGGGGGTGTTTAGGCGTTAGGGTTAGGAAAAAGGGGGGAAGATTTTAAAAAAAAAAAAGAGTTCAAAAATTTCTATTTTTTTTCCGTTGAACATGATGGTCGGCCCAGAGTAATTTTTTTTTTGGCTAGGAATCATACTAATAATGATTGTAGTAGTAGTAGTAATAATAATAATAATAACAACAACAACAACAACAACAACAATACTAATAATAATGGTAATATTAGAAGTTTTATAGTAAAAAGCAAAGTAGGAAATTTTGAGGATTAAAACTTTCCAAGGTTTTATAGTAAAATCAAGGAGGGAAATTTTGAAGATTTAAAACTTCCAAAATATTGAAAATTAATTAAAAGCTTCCTTAAACGAAATAAATTTCACGAGAACTCATTTGGCATTGACTTGGGTTGACTTGGGTCTAGGTCGGTCCAACTTGAACATAATTCCCCAAATTGAATTTCTAGGGTTTTACATACTACCCCACTTAGAAAAGTTTCGTCCTCGAAACTTTACTAGGTTACGACACACCGCCATTACAAATAAAAATTTCCCGGGTTTTACATACTACCCTACTTAAGAGGTTTCGTTCTTGAAACCGCAACGCACCTGGTTATAGGAGTAAGTGAGGGTATTTGTCTCGCATCTCTTGCTCCGGCTCCAGAGTGGCTTCGGACGTCTCGTGGTTGGCCCAAAGGACCTTCACTAGAGGCGCTGTCTTCCTACGGAGGTGCTTTTTCTGCCGATCTAGGATCTGTATAGGCTATTCCTCATATGATAAGTTTTCCTGGAGTTGTATAGGATCAGGTTCGATTATGTGCGAGGGATCTAGAATGTATTTCCGCAACTGCAACACATGGAATACGTGATGTACTCTCTAAAGTTCGGTCGGTAGTTCCAGTCGGTAAGCTACCTCTTCGATTCTCTGTATGACCAGATACGGCCTGACGTACCTCAGGCTGAGCTTCTCTGCCTTCCCAAGTCTCGCGACTCCTTTAGTTGGAGAAACACGAAGAAATACCTGGTCTCCTACCTGAAATTCAAGGGGCCTATGCCTCCAATCAGCATGGCTCTTTTGGCGACTCTGGACGGCTTTGATTCGTCCCTGGATTACTCTTACTCTATCCGTGGTGGCTTGGATCAATTCCAGTCCAATAGTCAAGGCCCCATCAATCTCTTGCCAGTGGAGCGGGGTCCTGTATTTTCTTCCATATAGTGCCTCATACGGGGCCATGCCAATGCTCGCGTGGTGGCTGTTGTTGTAAGAAAACTCGATTAGTGCCAGCTGTTCATCCTACGCGCTCTTAAAGTCCAAAGCGCACACCCGCAGCATATCTTCCAAAGTTTGAATAGTGCGTTCCGTCTGCTCGTTCGTAGCAGGGTGGGAGGCAGTACTAAAGCGCAGTAGCATCCCAAACGCTTCTTACAGCTTCTGCCAGAATTCCGACTGGAATCTGGTGCCCCGATCCGAGACTATGGAACTGGGTACCCCATGTAACCGTACTATCTCCTTGAGGTAGGCTCGAGCTAACTGATCCAGGGTCCAAGTATTCCTCGTGGCTATAAAATGCGCTGATTTCGTGAGTCTATCCACTATCACCCAAATGGCATTATTCTTCCGTTGAGTCAACGGCAAACCTATGATGAAATCCATGGACATAGAGTCCTATTTTCACTCAGGGACATCCAGCGGTTGTAAAAGTCCCGCTGGCCGTTGGTGTTCGATTTTCACTCGCTGGTAGGTCAGGCACTTTGCCGCATAATCAGCAACTTCCTGTTTCATGTTACTCCACCAGAACGTCTACCTTAGGTCCTTATATAACTTATTACCCCTAGGGTGTACCGAGTGTGGAGTATTGTGGCCCTCGTCTGGGATCTTCTTCTTAAGTGCCTCTACGGCTAGAACACACGCACGATTATGGAATCGTATGGCACCATCCTCATGAATTATGACCCCAGGTGCTTTACTCACCAATATTTCTTCCCTGATCCGCTCGAGTTGAGGGTCCGTGGTTTGGGCTAGTCAGATTTACTCTATGGGGGCCGGTTGTGCCTCCAGGATGCAAAGCGTAGGTTTGGCCCCTAGGGTAATTACAGTAAGTTCCAATCTCCGAAATTCCTTACACAACTCATCTGGGAGAGCTATTAAACAACTTAGTGTTAGGTACGGCACGCGACTCAACGCATTTGCTACTACATTGGCCTTCCCTGGATGGTACTAAAAATGAACGTCATAATCCTTTAGGAATTCTAGCCACCTAGTCTGTCTCAGATTCAGATCCTTCTGTGAGGAAATGTACTTCAGACTCTGGTGGTCAGTGAATACTTCACGATGGACCCCGTACATGTAATATCTCCAGATCTTTAGAGCAAACACGACCGCTGCTAACTCCAGCTCGTGAGTCGAGTAGTTCTGCTCCTGTGTCTTCAACTGTCACGATGTATGCGCTATGACACGCCCATCTTGCATTAACACACACCCCAACCCACTCCTAGAGGCATCGCTATACACCACAAAGTCCTAATTTGTCGTAGGTAGAGCCAGTATCGGCGCACTCGTGAGTCTTTTTTTAAGCTCCTGGAAAGCTTCTTCACACTTCTCTGTCCATTTATACTTGGTGACTTTTCTGGTCAAGTTGGTAAGCGGGGTGGTGATCCTTGAGAAGTCTTGGACGAATCGAGATAATACCCTTCCAACCCCAAGAAACTCCTTACTTCCATTGGGTTCTTGGGTCTAGGCTAGTTTGCCACAGCCTCAATCCTTTGGGGGTCCACCGATACCCCACCGTTGGACATTACATGTCCTAGAAAAGCTACCTTCTCCAACCAAACTCATATTTTGAGAACTTGGCATACAACTCATTTCTCCTTAATACATCTAGGGCTATCCATAGGTGGTGGGTGTGCCCATCTTGGGTTCTCGAGTAAATTAGGATGTCATCAATGAAGACCACCATGAATTTATCCAAATATGATTTAAAGACCCTGTTTATAAGGTCTATGAATGCTGCTAGGACGTTGGGGATGCCAAAGGGCATCAGTGCAAACTCATAGTGTTCGTATCGGGTACGAAACGTAGTTTTGGGTATATCCCCATCCTTGATTCGGAGTTGATGGTATCTCGAACGGAGGTCAATTTTGAAAAAGGCTCCCACGCCCCGCAGCTGGTTGAATAAGTTGCCCATTCTGGGCAGGGGTAACGGTTCTTGACTGTTATCTTATTCAGCTCTCAGTAGTCTATACACAATCTTAGGGTCCCATTCTTCTTCTTCATAAATAAGACCGGAGCTCCCCATAGAGATGTACTAGGCCGGATATAACCTTTCTCTAAGAGTTCTTCCAACTGTGTCTTCAATTCTTTGAGTTTAGCTGGTGCCATCCGATAAGGGGCCTTGGAAATGGGGGTGGCCCTGGGGGTTAAGTCGATACAAAACTCCACCTCTCTAAGAGGTAGTATGCCGGGAATCTCATCAGGAAAATACATCTGGAAATTCCCGTACCACAGGGATGTCGTCTAAGGGGGGTCTCGTATCCTCGGTTGACACTACGTGACACAGGAATCCCTCGCACCCTTTACCTAACAGCTTGTGAGCTCTCATCACTGACACCAATTTTATCCCTATTCTGGACCTCTGGCCCCTATGCACTACCTTCTCCCCGTTAGGACCTTTAGGGTGATTTTTCGTTAGGGGCAGTCTATCTGGGCCTCATATTTAGCTAACCAGCCTATCTCTAAGATAACCCCAAAATCTATCAACTCAAACTTATACAGGTCTGCCGGAAACTTACATTTATACATTTTTATAGGGCAACCCTCGTATAACTCATCGCACGACACAGTTTTCCCATCAGGGAGCATCACTGTTAGCAGTGAAGATTTTTGGATGGGGTGTAATCCCAAAGTCTTAACTAACTTAATAGATATAAAGGAGTGTGTGGCACTCGAATCAAACAGGATATCTACTAACTGAGTTGGGAGAGAAAATGTACATGTCACCACATTGGGAGCATCCTCTGCTTCTTTTTCCGCATTACATAAACTCTAGCCCCATTATTCCCGGATGGTTAGTTGGAGGGTCAGGATTGAGCTAGTTGGGGTGGGCCGCTTGTTCTCCCCTGCTCTAGTATGATGGTTGGAGCTGCTATCCTTGTCCTTGACTCTGCCCATGCCCTTGCCTGGTAGGGGGTGGAAGGAGTGGGTAGTCCCGAACTTAATGTTGGTGGCTTCCACAGCGGAAGCACCTCTTTACCTACCGACATTCTCTGGCGAAATGCCCTGGTTTTTCGTAAGCGTTGCAGGTCACCTTAGGCCATGTATTAGGCTACCGGCCACCTCGATTGAAGTTGCCCGAGTACTGACCCCCAGTAGGTCGACAGTTCTGCTCTTGCGTCTGACAGTTTCCCCGATTGTCCACCTTCCTCTTGGTGCCCCTCTACTCCTTGAAATAGTTGTTCTGCTCCTTCATCGCCCTTTCCATGTTGACCGCAATGTCGTATAGGTCAACGTAGGAGGCATACTGTCGCACCGACATCCTTTTCTTGATAGTCGGATTTAGCCCGACTTCGAACCTATTCATTTTCAGCCTCTTGTCAGCCACGAAGGCTGGGGCGAATCGTAACAATTCTATGAACTTGGAGGCGTACTTGAGGACACTCATCGTCCCTTGCTGTAGCTGCATAAATTTGCTCTCCTTGGCCTTCTGGAGGTAGATAGGGTAGAAATAATATTTGATTATTTCCTTGAACTTATCCCATCCAAACCCGAGCTTATGCTACCTCTCCCGCACCGTAGCTCACCATAGGTCGGCTTTATCCTTCAGGTAGAGCATAGCAAATCCTAACTTCCACTCCTCGGGGCATTGGAGTGCGTCGAATAGTTTCTTCATGCCCCTAATCCAGTCTTCGAAGGTGTTAGGGTCCGGAGTGCCATCATAGACAGGTGGGTGATGGCTTGCGAACCTCTTGAATATGTAGGAGTTATCCTCCTTGACCTTTTCTCCCGTACCTCCATCAGTCTCTGTATCTCCTCGTTCTGGAGTCATAATTGCTCTCCTTGTTTCTGTAGCATCTCCAGCAGCAGTAGATTTGTAAGTTTAGTACCCGTTGGCGGGTTAGTTTCGTCAATCTGACTACAAGGCCCATTCTCGCTCCGAGGGCGTAGGGCCTTTAATTGCTCTCTGAGGGCTGACATAGGGATGTCCTGGTTCGAAGGGACCCTTGCTCCATGGTGGGGTCCGGTTTGGAATTCACCATTATTATTATTGTTGTTATTTCCCGTCATCCTGTTCAGGAAATAATTCGGGTTTAGCTCCTCTCCTAATAGTTCTTAACCTAAGCTCTACAAAATTTCAAACGTACAGTACATGCCAACGCATTATGCAACATTGCTAAGAGATTCGATCACAGCGCATTACCACACTTAGATGGTACATTCACTACATCATATGCTTACACATATCACATCATACAGGCATCACATTCACACGATTCACATCTTTCATAGCACGAAATGTTGGTATTAAATAATCCACGAAAATTTTTATTGTATAATATTTCAATATCATAAAAGTTCCACACCAGCACCTTCATTACATCACGTCTTATAGCTTTAGTAGCCACAATGGCTTAATAACAAAACAGAGAAATAATTGCCAAAACTGCCCTAGCAAAAGAAAGAAAGGCCAACTTCCTAGCTGCGTCCAGCTTCTACTGGTCATGGGTGTCCAGTGGGCACGTACCACTACACATCCGGCCACATCTACCCCACTTCTAGCAGTTCACCCCGATCTCACACTCGGCCCTATTCCCCAAGGAATTTATCTCTTCCTCCAAGTCTTTCGGTGATGGAGGTCCATCCCCTAGCATGATCCATGGCCGCCCACAAGGAAGCCCAAAGAGTCCAAGTTCCACGTCCAAAGTGCAAGAAATCAGCCTAGGAACACAAGAGAACTTTTTTGTCAAAACTGGAATTTCAGGCGTGCACAAACCCGGTTTTGTGCACCTGATTTCCTAACCTTCCCAAGGCTGAAATGGGGTTGCAGGAAGCCTAAGTTTAAGTTCAAGATGTGCTCTTTCCATCAAGACCTCTTGCAAGTCATTTGGAGCTCATTTGATACCTCAAAACCTCAAGCAAAGTCAACTGCTGTTCTGGAGCTGAACTGGACGTGGCTGAAACAAGGGCTGTTTGGTGGTCCATTTCTCCTCCAATTTGGTTTGAAACTTTTATGGCTTTGAAAGTACTTTAAAAATATTATCAAGTGGCCATTAAAAACCTCAACCAAATTACACACATGAGGAGCTATTAACCACCAAAACAAAGCACAAAACACCCTAAAAACCGGTCCATAGCCAGCCGGGTACAAGGAGGGAAGAATGAGGTGGTTTGTTGTCTTAATCCATGCTTAGCCACTTGCAAGAGTCATCATGGGATGTACTAAGCTGCCAAGGAAGCTTCCATTAACCCCTAAGCCGACACATCATCCTCAAGATTAGCATTGAAGAGGTGTCAAGTGGAGGATGCATCTATCCTTTTATGCTTTGATTTGATCTTTGTATTTTTGCCTAGTTTAGCTTGTAGTGCAACCTAAGGCCTATGTTTGTACTTGAAGCTTTGTATTAAATCCCCCCCAAGGCCCTTGGCTGGCCACACTCAAGCATTTATATGAAATGAAGTTGAGCTTTGCTCCTTTGAACTCTCAAACTCTCTTCTAGCTTATCTCTTCCTTTGGCCGGGTTGAGTGGTGATCTAGCAAGAGTCTTAACTCCTTCTTGGTGGTGTTTCTGTATCCAAGGGGTGGTTAAGGGCCCTAACATCTTTCCTTGGTGGTGTTTCTGTATCCAAGGTTGGTGTTAGTTCCGGTTGCTTATCCAAGTCTAAGGTGAGTTTGTGGTTTCAAAGTTGCCTTGAACTTCTTGCACTTTTCTTACATCTTTCCCATCCTCTTGGCTTTCCCTAGAGGATACATCATATTTGGTATCAGAGCTAAGGCTTCCCTAGGCCTAAGCTTGCTGCCCAACACCCTTCCAAACACCCCAAACACATTCCCCCCCCAAAAACACCAAACCGTGCTCCACGATTTTTTACCATCCAGAAAATCGGCACGGTCAGCCCGTGCCAAAGAGCACGACCATGCCACCCTCACATTCCAGCCGCACTTCCTTTTCCATCCACACCCAGTACTTCAGCACGGCCACCCCGTGCCATGTCGCACGACCGTGCCACCCCTTTCCCAGCCACATCTCAACTTCGCTCCCGTCCAGAACCAGAGCATGGCCACCCCGTGCCTAACAGCACGCCCGTGCCACATTCAGGCCGTGAGGTTCCCCCTTGTTTCAACATAAGCACTACTAGCATGACCATGGAGGAAAAGTTTGAGGCTCTCATGAGGAATTATGAGGCCTTGAAGCTACAGAATGAAGAGATCAAAGGTCAGAACGAGTATTTGAGGCGACAACTTGGAGACTCCTTGAAGCAAAAACGAAAGGAGATTAGAAGTTCCCGATCTTCTAACTCCTCCGACTCCGAGCCGGAAGCAAGAGAAGCCCCACACTTGAGCTCGTCAAGTGAAGAGGAGGCTTATGGAAGATCAAGAAGAGGAAGGCGAACAACCTCTCACCAAGGAGACATTAGAGTGGAGATTCCAAAATTTGAAGGGAAGCGAGACCCCGATGAGTTCTTGGAATGGATGCAAACCATTGAGAGAATCTTTGACTACAAAGAGATTTCCGAGGGAAATAAGGTAAAACTTGTGGCCCTTAAACTTCGTAAATATGCTTCTCTTTGGTGGTCCAACCTTTGTGCGAAGAGAGTTAGGCAAGGGAAGGGAAAGATTCGAACATGGGAAAAGATGAAAGCCAAACTCAAAGCCCGTTTCTTACCCCCGTCCTACCTATAAGACAACTACTCCCAACTTCACAATCTTACCCAAGGGAACTTGAGTGTTGAGGAGTACACTAGGGAATTTGAGAAATTGTTAATCAAATGTGATTTGAGGGAGCCCGAAGAACAAACCATAGTGAGGTATTTGGGTGGGTTAGATCCTAGGTATGCCCATGTGGTGGAATTGCAACAATACACCACTTTTGATGAGGTGTGTGTCTTAGCCCACAAAGTTGAACAACAAAGGAAATCCAAGCTCTACAAAAGAGAACCTCCCAAACCCTTTCCCAAGAGCCAACCTTTCAACAAGGGGAGCTCTTATCCACCTCCCAAACCCACGGTTACTACACCCCCACCACCACAAAAGAACCAAGCTCCACAAAAGACTCCACCTTCCCAAAACCGTCCCAACCCTAAGCCAAATGACCAAAGAAGATGTTTCAAGTGTCAAGGTCTTGGGCATATTGCTTCGGAGTGTCCAAATAGGAGAGTTATCACCTTGGCCGAGTGGGATGAGAGAAGAGAAGAAGAGGGAGAAGAGGAGGAAGTAAGAGAAGGTGTGTATTACATGGAGGAACAAGAAGAAGTGATTGAGGAAGCAGATGAAGGAGAGTTACTTGTATTGAGGAGAGCTTTGAGTACTAAAAGAGGAGAGGATGAAGAACAAAGGGAGAACATCTTCCATACACGTTGCACCATTCAAAGCAAAGTGTGTTCCCTCATCATTGATGGTGGGAGTTGTGCAAATGTGGCATCCTCAACTATGGTGGAGAAGCTTGGCCTTCAAGCTTCGGCTCATCCTCACCCCTACAACATTCAATGGCTAAATCAAGGTAAGGGGTTGCAAGTTAATTCAAGATGCTTGATTTCATTTTCCATTGGCAAGCACTATCATGATGAGTTGTGGTGTGATATCATCCCCATGGATGCATGTCACCTTTTGTTGGGAAGACCATGGTTGTTTGACCGGAAAGTCATGCATGATGGCTACTTAAACACTTACACTTTCCACAAGGATGGGAAAAAGATCACCCTTGCCCCATTAAGCCCTTCCCAACTCCACAAAAGCAAGCCCCAACCAACCCATGACTGTTCGGATATGCTTCTAACCGTGAGTGAGCCTCTCCTTAAGGCTTCTCACCATGAATTCAAGGCCTTCAGGGAGTGGATCCTAGCCACCCTTGAGGAATCCGAAACCTCCACTCCATCACACCCTCTAGCCCTTTCCCTCCTTGAACGCTTTAGCCATGTCTTTCCCGAGGAAATACCTCCCGGCTTACCACCACAAAGAACCATCCAACACCACATAGATCTCATACCCGGTTCCATCCTCCCAAATAAACCGGCATACCGAGCCAACCCCAAGGAAACCATGGAAATCCAAAGGCAAGTTGACGAACTTATGGATAAGGGGTTGATTAGAGAGAGCTTGAGCCCTTGTGCGGTTCCGGCCCTCCTTGTTCCAAAGAAAGATGGGAGCATGCGCATGTGTGTTGATAGTAGGGCAATCAACAAAATAACCATCAAGTATAGATATCCAATTCCTCGCCTTGAAGACATGCTTGATGAGTTATATGGTTCTAGTGTGTTCTCTAAAGTGGACTTGAGAAGTGGCTACTATCAAATCCGCATTAGAGAGGGAGATGAGTGGAAGACGGCCTTCAAAACCAAAGGAGGCTTGTATGAGTGGCTAGTCATGCCATTCGGTTTATCGAATGCTCCAAGTACCTTCATGCGGCTCATGAACCAAGTGTTCCGGCCCTTTATTGGCAAATTTGTTGTGGTGTATTTTGATGACATCCTCATCTATAGCAAGAATGAAGAAGAGCACCTTCAACATCTCACCCAAGTCATGAAGGTCCTAGAAGAAGAGAAGCTCTATGGTAATCTCAAGAAGTGCACCTTTTTCACTCATGAGGTGACCTTCCTTGGTTACATTGTTACAAGTGAAGGTATCAAGGTTGATGAAAGCAAAGTGGAAGCGATCCGGTCGTGGCCAACCCCAACAAGCATTCATGATGTGCGAAGTTTCCATGGGCTTGCCTCATTCTATAGGCGGTTCATTAGGGACTTTAGCACAATTATGGCCCCTATGACCAAGGTTATCAAAGGTGCATCGTTCAAGTGGACTCCCAAGGCTCAAGAAGCCTTTGAAACCATCAAGTCTAAACTCACCCAAGCACCGGTACTTGCCTTGCCATGTTTTGACAAAGTGTTTGAGGTAGAGTGTGATGTATCCGGAGTTGGTATTGGAGGAGTACTCACTCAAGAGGGGCGGCCCTTAGCCTTCTTTAGTGAGAAACTTTGTGACTCAAGGAGGAAGTACTCCACTTATGATAAGGAGTTCTATGCAATAGTGAGGTGCCTTGAGCATTGGAATCATTACTTGGTGGCTAGTGAGTTCATCTTGCACTCCGATCATGAAGCCTTGAAATACATTCAAGGGCAACATAAACTTAACTCACGGCATGCCAAGTGGGTGGAGTTCCTCCAATCTTTCAACTTCACCATCAAGCATAAGTCCGGAAAGCTCAACCAAGGAGCCGATGCCTTGTCAAGGAGGCACTTATTGCTATTCCAACTTGATGCTTGCATTCTTGGTTTTGAGCATTTGAAGTCCCTCTATGAGAATGATGAAGATTTGGGAGAGCTCTACAAGGAGTGCCTTCGACATCCCAAAGGTGACTTCCTTGTCCAAGATGGGTTTTTATTCAAAGGGTCAAGATTGTGTGTGCCTAAGTGTGGCACAAGAGAGTTACTCATACGTGAGGTCCATGGAGGATCTCTTGCCGGTCATTTTGGAGAGAACAAGACCCTTATAATGCTAAGGGAACATTACTATTGGCCGAGTATGAGTAAAGATGTCCAAGGTGTGTTGAAGAGATGTGCAACTTGTCAAGTGGCCAAAAGCCACCTCCTACCCCACGGCTTATACACTCCCTTACCTACTCCCAATCATCCTTGGGAAGACGTAAGCATGGATTTTGTTCTTGGCCTTCCAAGGACACAAAGGGGTAAGGATTCCATTTTCGTGGTTGTTGATCGTTTTTCTAAGATGGCTCATTTCATACCTTGTACCAAGACCAACGATGCCACCCACATTGCCGAGTTATACTTCAAGGAAGTGATGAGGCTACATGGCATTCCTAGATCCATTGTTTCGGATAGGGATACCAAGTTCCTTAGTCATTTTTGGGTGACACTATGGAAGAAGATGGGAACCAAGCTCAAGTATAGCACTTCATGCCACCCTCAAACGGATGGGCAAACCGAAGTCACCAACCGGACTTTGGGAAGCCTTCTAAGAGTGCTAGTAAAGTCCAACCTCAAAGCTTGGGACTTAGCCTTGCCTCATGCCGAGTTCGCTTTCAACAAAACACCTAGCAAGGCCACGGTAATGTCCCCATTCAAGGTAGTTTATGGTTTGGATCCTTTGAGTCCCCTTGATCTTGTTCCAAGGGAGATGAATGAGAAGCCTCACTTGGAGGCTAGCAAGCGAGTTGAAGAGATCCAAAAGCTCCATGAGACCGTGAGGGCAAAGATAGAGAAGGCCAATGCCTCCTACAAGGACCGTGCCAACAAGCATAGGAAGAAGATGGTGTTTCACCCCGGTGATTTGGTATGGGTTCACTTGAGAAAGGAAAGGTTTCCTTCTAAAAGGAAGAGCAAGTTGATGCCAAGAGCCGATGGTCCCTTTGAAGTGTTAGAGCGCATCAATGACAATGCTTACAAGATAAATTTGCCCGGTGAGTATGGAGTTTCGGCCACTTTCAATGTAGCCGACCTTAGCCCTTATGAGGAGGATGATCATCTTATCAATTTGAGGGCAAATTCTCTTCAACAAGGGGAGGATGATGGAAGTCCATCCCCTAGCATGATCCATAGCCCACAAGGAAGCCCAAAGAGTCCAAGTTCCACGTCCAAAGTGCAATAAATCAGCCTAGGAACACAAGAGAACTTTTTTGTCAAAACTGGAATTTCAGGCGTGTACAAATCCGGTTTTGTGCACCTAATTTCCTAATCTTCCCAAGACTGAAATGGGGTTGCAGGAAGCCTAAGTTTAAGTTCAAGATGTGCTCTTTCCATCAAGACCTCTTGCAAGTCATTTGGAGCTCATTTGATACCTCAAAACCTCAAGCAAAGTCAACTGCTATGTTCTGGAGCTGAACTGGGCGTGGCTGAAACAAAGGGCTGTTTAGTGGTCCATTTCTCCTCCAATTGGTTTGAAACTTTTATGGCTTGAAAGTGCTTTAAAAATATTATTAAGTGGCCATTAAAAACCGCAACCAAATTACACACATGAGGAGCTATTAACCACCAAAACAAAGCACAAAACACCCTAAAAACCGGTCCATAGCCAGCCGGGTACAAGGAGGGAAGAATGAGGTGGTTTTTGTTTTAATCCATGCTTAGCCACTTGCAAGAGTCATCATGGGATGTACTAAGCTGCCAAGGAAGCTTCCATTAACCCCTAAGCCGACACATCATCCTCAAGATTAGCATTGAAGAGGTGTCAAGTGGAGGATGCATCTAACCTTTTTTGCTTTGATTTGATCTTTGTATTTTTGCCTAGTTTAGCTTGTAGTGCAACCTAAGGCCTATGTTTGTACTTGAAGCTTTGTATTAAATCCCCCCCAAGGCCCTTGGCCGGCCACACTCAAGCATTTGTATGAAATGAAGTTGAGCTTTGCTCCTTTGAACTCTCAAACTCTCTTCTAGCTTATCTCTTCCTTTGGCCGGGTTGAGTGGTGATCTAGCAAGAGTCTTAACTCCTTCTTGGTGGTGTTTCTGTATCCAAGGGGTGGTTAAGGGCCCTAACATCTTTCCTTGGTGGTGTTTCTGTATCCAAGGTTGGTGTTAGTTCCGGTTGCTTATCCAAGTCTAAGGTGAGTTTGTGGTTTCAAAGTTGCCTTGAACTTCTTGCACTTTTCTTACATCTTTCCCATCCTCTTGGCTTTCCCTAGAGGATACATCATTCGGTCCTTTGGTTTGCTCATCCTGAATGATGCGATCCCTCCTTTTTTCTTCCTGATCCCCTATAAGGTCTTCACTTCCCATTAGCTGTCCCTCACTCACCTCAAAATCCTCCTCAGGGTCCACTTTAGGGTCCTCCTCAGGATCCTCCTCTTCCATCAGGTCTCCCTCACTCGGATCCTCCTTAGGGTCCTCTTCAGGATCCTCCTCAGGGTCCTCCTATTCCATCGGGTCTCTCTTTCGGTCGACTTCCACCCTGGGATTCGTCTTATTAGGGCTGTCCTCCACTCCTTCAAGGTCTCCCTCCTCCTCTGTAAGTTCATCACTTGGGGGTGGGGCGTCCTCCTCACTGGCTGTTGGAACACTCTCTAGGTTATGGCGTCCCTCCTACCTCAAGTAGTTAATCAAGTCTACTACACTCATCCCCATAGGTTCCCAATCACACCAACAACACTTCCCCTACGGGCGATGATCATGAGCTCGGGGCTATAGCTCATCAACTCTGTAACCCACATAGGGTCTCCTCTTAGGATCAGCAGTAAAAATATCACTCGGTTGTCCTTAACCCTCAAGCAGCTATGGGGTACATCATCCTAGTATCTAGCCAACACCCACCTCACATGTCGTATATGATCCTACGCGCTCTGCCCTGGCTTCTTAGCCAACTGCCCATGCAGACGAGGACCACAGTGTTGAATACCCTCCATCCCTATAAAAGGATAAGTACACGTAAGCTATACATACCACATATAGTCATGCAGTCATCAAGTATTGTACGCAAATGTACATAATCCCTGCCCCGTTCTACTCTCATTCTCCGAACGATCCTTAAGTCTACCAATTTTTAATATTATCTGTGTTCGCTTTTTACAGCTTTTAGGCGAGCCTCCAGGTCAGTTAACGTGAGCTCTGATACCACTTTGTAACATCCTCATCTTTCTAATTCAACTAATTTAACCTGAATGATAGCAGAAATTCCTAACGGGATGTTACCATCGTATTCCCTTTTTGGAAATACCAGGCTGGATACCAAACAAGCAATTAACACCAGAAGTCTTTATAAATAATTAAAATTTTACATCTTTCAGAATTTCAGTGATACCAAATAATCAAAACTACTGTTTATCGGTAACAATGTCCAATCATAAATTTTCTGCGCTCGCGCCTTGCCCTATTTTCATGTCCCCAGCCCTGAGCATGACTAGATCACCTGAAAACAAAATATTTTATAAACGTGAGATAAACTCTGTAAACAATCACCTCTAACAGTCAACTACGCACACAAATTCATTTTGAAAACATTTTAAGGGGCCGGCAAAGCAGCAAGACTTTAAGGCACACATCTCATTATTACAGTCTCTTCTGGTTACCTAATTCAGGAATATGGCTATAATTCATGATTCAGCTGTTTGAACTTAGGTGAGCGACCCCAGTGGGTCTCATGGCCTTCGCTCCCATTTAGCATAGTCACTTAACTCTTTCCTGGCCTACCGCTACTCAGGCGGTTGCCGCTTACCCATTTTCTGGCCTACCATCACTAACGATGGTTATCGTTAATCCTGGCCCACACCTCAGCAGAGCACATGGCCGCTCACATGCATGGACTAGTTACCCGGGGAAGGCTAATGGCTTTCAATCAACACAATCTGATTTAAAACTCACTATATTCATCCCTTTTTAGTTATGATTTCATTTCACTTTACCGGCGATCAATTTCACATGATAAGTTCATTCAAAGTCAGTCACTTCCCCTAATAATAACAACACAATAGTAATTCAGGAATTTCCACTAACATAATAAGTCTCGAATTCATATCAAACCATGTCATATAGTTTCTGAAATGTAGACACATTCATATTCACATATCATTGTTCCTTACGAACAGTAAATAGGGCAATTCTTACCATGTTCAAAAGACATGCGGTTTCACAACGCGGGGAAGGGTTAGGGCATGATTGTTACCAAAATACCGTATAAATTACGGGCTCGGTTACTCAACTGAGGTTATTGCCTTGCACCTGGGCCCACACAAAGCCCACAATTAGTCTAAATTCAACAAGGTACACCCCTAGCCCTTCCACGAATTTTTATAAAATTTTCCTAAGTTTTTAGGGCTCCCAACTCAAACCTAAGTTAGGGTCCAAATTCGGCCAGAATCTAGGCCCCACTTCTAGAGACCGTAGGTTTAGATCCTGATGTCCAATTCAAACATTTTAACCCAATCCAAAAACTTGGGGCCGTCCTCTACCTTTTCTATGTTTAGAGTTTTGCCTGATTCCATCCCGAACCAGATTGTTTTCCTGCTTCTTTTAGCGATGTCAGTGTCTGTTTTAGTCTGGACAGTCCCGAGTAGGTAAATTTTAACTCGGGCCACACAACTCCAATCAGCACAACTCCAAAACAAGTCATTTGGCACATCTAGAGGCTTCTGCCCAAAGAGTTTTACAATTTTTAGCAACCGAACCTACCCTAGAGAATTCTTCAAATCTGGGGACAAAGCAGCCCAACACCCAGCCCGGCAGTAGCTGACAGATTTTCTAACCCGAATTCTCGACCTCATAGCTTTCACACCCAACCTCCACAAACCAACTTCCAGCCAATACAGAAAGTTAATCTTGTCTACTACAACTTCCATGTTTGGTGTTCGTCCAAATTCACATAGTAGCTAGGTCGAAAAAACCCCAAAATTTACCGACTACACCTGCTGACCTGATTTCGACAGCGCCCAGTAAATAGACTACAACTTTTTTTTTTAATTGCGATTTACTCAATTCAAAAACTCACGTACGTAGCACAACCAAATCTGCCTGCCATAAAAATTTCACGATTTTTGGGCGTTCAGAAAAATTTCATCGAATTTTCAAAGTTAGGGTACTGCAGTGCATATTTTGACCAGTCCATCACTCCACTTTGGGGTCGGTTTTTGCATGTGTCATATCACCAAAAATTTTATCTCTCCTGCTACTGACCCCTCGACCCTCGCCCCATTCCAAGCAAGCCAAAAGAATAACGTTTTAACCATAAAAAAAAATCAAAACGACATCAAAGTTTATACCTTCGATCGATTCTGGTCCTAAGTTAGTGGAGTCGCCTTCTCTGCCCAAGTTCAATGTCGAGAACGCTGAAAAACATAATAGATTGTGTGTTAGAAAATGCTTTAGTTCATAAATCAAGATTAAAACTCAAGATAGTGGCAAAAATTTGGGCTTTTGATGCATGGGGATGCATGGATCTCATTTTTTTTTTTTAACCTTACCAAGGCAAAAGGGAAGATGGGTTGTGGGGTGGCGGCACAAGGGCGGCCGGCTAGCGGTTGGTGGCGGCAGTTCGGCGGCGAGGGAGTGAGGTAGTAGAGAGAGAGAGAAAGAGTGATGCTAGAGAGAGAGACGTGTAAGGGAGGAGCGGAGGGACGTGAGGGTTAGGGTTTAGATAAGGGGGTGTTTAGGCATTCGGGTTTGAAAAAAGGGGGGAAAGATTTAAAAAAAGGAGTTCAAAATTTTCTGTTTTTTCTTTTTTCGTTGAACATGGTGGCCGGGACAGAGCAATTTTTTTTTTTTTTGGTTAGGAATAATATTAATAATGATTGTAATAACAATAATAATAATAATAATAACAACAACAACAACAACAACAACAACAACAATAACAACAACAACAATACTAATAATAATGGTAATATTAGAAGTTTTATAATAAAAAGCAAAGAAGGAAATTTTGAGGATTAAAACTTTCCAAGGTTTTATAGTAAAATTAAGGAGGGAAATTTTGAAGATTTAAAACTTCAAAATATTGAAAATTAATTAAAAGCTTCCTTAAACGAAATAAATTTCACGAGAACTCATTCGGTATTGACTTGGGTTAACTTGGTTCTGGGTCAGTCCAACCTAAACGTAATTCCTCAAATTGAATTTCTGGGGTTTTACAATGCCCTGCCCACATTTTACTCGTATATATCTTGTTGTCCAATCTATATCCAACCATAGTATTTGATAGCTGTATGAGTACTATCCATACAGGTACTATCCACATAGATACTACACATATGGTGTTATTCATTGGTATTCATGGGTTTATATATTTTCTAGCCAATACTCGTAAATGCAAGTATAGAAAAGATGATATAGTCTGTAGAAATTCAGAAGAAAAATCTAACTTTAACGGTTTGGATTGAAATTTGACTACGCGATAGAAAAAATTAAAAGAAGCTCATGCCTAAGTTTTGGGCTCCAAATTATTTCATTTTGTTAATATTTATTTACATTATGACAATTAAGTTAACATTTTTTGCCACTAAAAAAATTCAGCTGACATTTTTAGTAATTGAAACAATTTATGGTGTGGATTGAAACTTAATCATCCAATAGAAAATGTTAAAATAAACTCAAATATGAATTTTGAGCTCCAATTTCTTTCATTGGTTAAAAATTTTAATCTCCAAATTTGAGCTTCTTTTAATCTTTTCCCTAGAATATTCAAGCTTCAATTTGAAATGATAAAGTTAAATTTGGCTCCTAAAGTTTGAGTCCGGCCTTATCATCTATGGAGAGACTGAAAAAGTTATTCATTGTAGTTTAATTAGAAATGCTAGACAATAATATACTACATTTTGGGTATGGACAATAGTCTTCCAATTTTTGGACTTGGATGTCTGTACAATATATTATGGGTCTATTTAGTGTTTTCATATCAAGATTGATTTTAAAGGTATTTTTAGCCAGTAATATAAGAGCATATTCAATATATGTAATTGCATATACTTGGAAATTCTTGAATTTTAAACATATGCAATTGCATGCTATCGTGAAATTGTTACCTTACATTGATAAAAATATATTTAAACTCTGTCTTGGTATACAAACAGTAAATGGACCAACAATATGGTGTATGGACATTCAAGTTCAAAGTTGGGGCATTGTTCCAACACCCCCAAACTATAGTATATGCTATTGTCCAAAATTCCTTTTAATTATTATACAAAGATATTATTGTCTTTTTAATCACTATTATTTGTTATATGGATATCCACTGTAGCCATAGGTGACTATCCTTCTTGTATTGATTATTCATTTTTAATGGGTATTAACCATCTAATTTGGATAAGCAACAGCACGTATCTATTTAATGGGTACAAATTTTCACCCCTATGCCCACTCTCCCCCCGGGGCGAATTTCTTTGAATAATTTTGGCTTGAAGAAAATCTAAACATTAGAAGATGCTTTTACAATTTGATACAATAACCTATAGCGTTAAGCTTATAAAAATTCCGAAACTTAATAAAAGTGCGTCATGTTAAAAATATTAGGCCATATTAAACACATCTCAAGTATTATTCTAATTTTTAATTTTCTTCTCTTTAGTTAAAAGAGCTTAAAATATATTGGTCAATGAAAATGAGTTTATAATTTTTGTAGTGCTTGACTTTTGTTAACTAATTGGGCAGATGCGTACTAGCAATTTGTTCTTTTGTTTTTCCTTTTTTTTGGGGTTTTCTTCAGTTAAAAATGTTGCACTTTAAATTTTTGTCCTTTAAGGTTGCTTTTCCAAAAAATAATTTTAAAATTTACCATGCACAAAAAGAGATTTTATGAAACACATCCAAGTATGTACTTTCTAGTATTTAATTTTCATTTAGTTAAAATTAGGACCTCATTAGTAGAAGAAAATGCATTCAAAATTTAATATTTATTGAATTGCCAATACTTTTACAAGGTAGCTCGAGTTGGATAAATACATCACTAAATATTAGGATGTTATTGTGATATTATCCTAATTTTCTAGAAGATAGTTTTGTGTATTTATCTTTTGCAAACATAAGTGGTTGTATTTTTGTAAACTATCTTGTAACTGAGATATTCTCGGCCTTGTAAACTCTGTGATTGCATCTAATATAGTGCACGGTCAAGGGAGTAACTGATACAAAACTTACTCCCAAATTCCTAAACTTTTCATGGTATCAAAGCCTTACTACTAAAAATATATAGTTCAATCAATAGCAAGGGCAGAAGTGAAGCTTGGAGTGAATGATCCAGCTTTTGCATATTACCTAAGTGCCTCCGATCACCCCAATTATGTAATCAGCCCAGTGATCCTTATCGGTGGCAATTATTGGTAATTGGTGACGATTTTGCATCAATGCCCTCAAATCCAAGAACAAGCTCAGATTCGTCAATTGCATAATTACGAAACCTGTAGCCCATGCACAAGAAGCGAATGCCTAGGAGAAGGTAAATTCAATGTTTGTTGCTTGGTTGTACAATGTAATCGACAAAACTCTCCATGCGGTGGCTGAGATTGCTAATGCAATATGTACAGGCTTGGAGGAGCACTATTCACAAGGCAATTCGACCAGAGTTAATAAACTCAAATGAGAAATCACCCTTGTTGAACAGGGGAATCTCACGATCACATAATACTTCACCAAATTAAAATCTTTATGGGATGAACTGGGGACTTACCAAGTGATGCCTAGACGCACTTGTGATTACAAGTGTGGAGCCGCCAAGGAAGTCAACTGGATTTTTGAGGAAAAGAAAGCCCACAAGTTTCTCATGAGCTTGAACCCAACGAAATACAAAATGGTTCGTTTAGCAATTCTCAATACTGAGCCACTGCCTAGTCTCAACAAGGCCGGTGGGTTTCATGGCCCAAAATCCAAGAATTAGCATGGTGGGACCGTACTAGATGACATGGACGTATCAGGATGAGAAGTGGAACGTCGAAGGAAGACAGAAAAACAGCACTAGTGTGCCATACTATGTGGCACGGTCGTGCCACCATGGCATGATGTGACCGTGCCACGTGGCACGGTCGTGCCGTGCTCAATTCGAGCGCAGGTTTTCTCTGGCGGCTAGGGTTTGCTTTGGCGTGCAGTCTTCTTGGTGGTTAGGGTTCTCTTTTCAGGATAAAACCCTGGACTTCTAGTCCTTATATAAAGAGGCCTTGCCTAGAATCTAAAATCATCGCTGAATATCAAAACACATTGAGAGGTAGAGAGATTTTGAGAGATTACAAGAGAGATTGTAATTATGCTATTAGATCAAATCACCATTGTAATTGCGATCGTTTTGTACTCTCCCTACTCATATAGTGGATTGATTGTGCTCGTTACCATCCGTGGTTTTTCCCGCATTGGGTTTCCAAGCAAATCTTGTGCGTTATTGCTTTGTTCTTGTTATCATTTTAAATTTCTGAATATCTGTTTCATCCTATCCCTTCCGCCATTAGCTTGCTCTAATTCCTAGTAAGTGGCATCAGAGCTTTAGTTTAGGATGTCTTCAATTATGAAGGTTGATATTCAAAAATTTGATCGGAAGATTAGTTTTAATCTCTAGAAGGTGCAGATGAGAGCAGTTCTCATCCAGCATGGGTTATGGAAGATTCTGCAAGGACCTCACGTGAAACCCTAAAAGATGACTGATGAACAATGGGCACCATACCAAAAGAAGAGGCATGGATCACTGACAGACGAGGAATGGGAAGAACTGGAGTTGAAGGCAGTTTTAGCCATTAAGTTGTGCCTGGCACCACATGTCCTGTGAGAGGTGCTCGATAAGGCAACTGCGGTGGATCTGTGGACTCGGCTGGAGGAACTCTACATGACGAAGAGTCTAGCCAACAAGATCCATTTGAAGGAAAGGTTGTACACCTTTTGTATGGCTAAGGGTACCCCTATTCAAAAACATTTGAATGAGTTTAACTCTATTCTTGTTGATTTAGACAGTCTGGATGTAAAGATTGAGGATAAGGATAAAGCTGTTCTGCTTGTTGTGTCTCTACCCCCCTCCTATAAACACTTTAAGGAGATTATGCTATATAGTAATTCTGATACTGTATTATTTGAGGATGTCAAGTCTAATTTGCTGTCCAGGGAGAAAGTTAACCATGATATCCATGCTGATCCGGCTGAAGGATTAGTTGTTAGGGGTAGAACAACTGAGCAAAAGGGGAACGGTAATAAGAAAAAGAACCAATCTAAGTCTAAGAATCCTCATTCCAATGAGACCTGCAATTACTATAGTAAATTGGGTCATATTCAGGCTAACTGCTGGAAACTAAAGAAAAAGAAAGGGAAAGAGGAAAAGGAGAAAATTGCTACAGCTAATTGTATAGTAGAGTCAAAATCTGATGGTGATGTGTTGCTTGCTACTATGTCTTTGGCCATTACCTCTGAGAAGGGGTTAGGTGATGATTGGGTTTTAGATTCTAGTTGTACATATCACATGTGTCCTCGTAGGGACTGGTTTATCACTTATGAGCCTGTTGATACTGGAGTTGTACTTATGGGCAATGATGCTGAGTGCAAGGTTGTAGGAATAGGTACTGTGTAGATTAAAACCCATGATGGCATAGTTAGAACCTTGTCTAAAGTTCGTCACACACCTGATATAACTCGTTGTTTAATCTCTTTGGTACTCTTGAGACTAACGGTTGCAGGATTATTATGGAGAATGGTGTCCTAAAAATGACCAAGGGAGCCATGGTAGTAAGGAGGGGACTGCGGCAGGGTAGTCTGTACATCCTACAAGGAACTACAGTTACAGGAGTCGCTACAGTTAGTATAGCATCAGCAGATGTTAATGACACAAGGTTACGGCACATGAGATTGGGCCATATGAGTGAGAAAGGGATAACCATTCTAAGCAAGAAAGGTTGTCTGGGTAGCGCTGGTATGGGTAAGCTTGATTTTTGTGATCACTGTATTTTTGGGAAACAGAAGAGGGTGAGTTTCTCTAAAGCGAAGCATCGTACTCAGGGGATCCTTGATTACATTCATTCTGAACTATGGGGTCCTTCAAAGGTTCCTTCTCTTGGAGGTAAGCGCTATATGTCAACTTTTGTTGATGATTTCTCACATAAAGTTTGGGTTTACTTCTTGAGAAAGAAAAATGAGACATTCTCCATGTTTAAGAAGTTCAAGGCTCTGGTTGAGAACCAGATTGGGAGAAAGATCAAGAAACTTAGGACTGACAATGGTCTTGAGTTTATTGAGTCCAAATTTGATGAGTTATGCACGGTGAATGGCATAGCTAGACACAAGACTTTGGTTGGAAAACCATAGCAAAATGGAGTTGCAGAATGAATCAATAGGACTCTACTTGAGAAAGCTCGATGTATGCTTTCCAATGCAGGGCTTTGGGATCGCAAAGTTTTCTGTGCTGAGGCTATTTCTACAGCATGCTACTTGGTGAATCGTTCACCACACACCTCCATTGATTTTCAAATTCTAGAAGAAGTATGGTCAGGTAATCCTGTTGATTATTCTAGTTTGAGAATATTTGGATGTCCTGTGTATGCCCATGTGAATAATGGGAAATTAGCCCCTAGGGCTGTCAAATGCATGTTTCTTGGATATGCATCTGAGTCTAAAGGATATCGTATGTGGTGTCCTGAGTCTAAGAAAGTCATTCAGAGCAGGGATGTAACTTTCAATGAGACTGCTATGTTATCTTTTAGAGAGGATTCTGTCGTTTCTTCTGCTAGTGCAAGTGATCAGGAGGATACCAGTATAGAGATAGAAGTGGAGACTGTTGTAGCTCAAGATGCAGCTGCTAATCAGCCCAATGGGGAGGCCCAGGTTACTGATCCTGGCATTATCAGTTCTGATCAGTCTCAGGTGGAGGTTGCTCACTCTATAGCTCGTGATCATCCTTGGAGGGAGATCAGGAGGCCTGCTTACTATAATGATAATGAGGGACTAATAGCGTATGCACTTTCAGTTGCAAAGGAGGTGCCTGAAGGTATGGAACCTTCAACCTATATTGAAGTAATCTCCTGCGCAAGTTCACCTAATTGGATCCTAGCTATACAAGAGGACATGGAGAGTTTACAAAAGAATCGAACTTGGGAACTGTGTGAGCTACCTAAAGGCCGGAGAGCCTTAACTGCTAAATGGATCTACAAGAAAAAGGAAGGCATTCCTGGAGTTGAAGATGCAAAGTGGAAAGCATGCCTGGTTGTTCACGGTTGCAACTAGAAGGAAGGTATTTATTACAATGAGGTATTTTCACCTGTTGTTAGACATACCTCTATTAGAGTGCTTCTTGCATTTGTTGCATTATTTGATCTGGAGTTGGAGCAGCTTGATGTAAAGACTACATTCCTTCATGGGAAGTTAGAGGAGGAAATCTACATGAGGCAACCAGAAGGTTTTGTTATTCTTGGGAAGGAACAACTGGTGTGTAGATTGAAGAAGTCCTTTTATGGACTTAAGCAGGCTCCAAGGCAGTGGTACAAAAGGTTTGACACCTTCATGATTGCACAAGGATACACACGTAGCCGATATAATAATTGTGTGTATTATCGATAATATTCTGATGGTTCTTTTATTTCTTGCTATTGTATGTTGATGATATGTTGATTGCCTCTAAGGATAAATCCTTGATTAGCAAGTTGAAATCTCAACTCAGTGAGGAGTTTGAGATGAAGGACCTAGGTGCAGCAAAGAAGATTCTAAGCATGGAGATTCGGAGGGATCGAAAGGCTAGTAAGTTGTACTTATCTTAAGGACACTACCTTGCGAAAGTACTAGGCAGATTTAATATGGATAACTGTAAGGCAGTTTCCACACCCCTTGCTACACATTTCAGATTGTCTGCTAAGTGTTGTCCACAATCTGAGGAGGACATAGATAGAATGTCTAATGTCACTTATTCTAATGTTGTTGGTAGTTTGATATACGCTATGGTATGCACTAGGCCAGACTTGTCACATGCTGTGAGTGTGGTAAGTAGGTATATGCATAATCCTGGAAAGGATAATTGGGAAGCTATGAAGTGGATCCTTCGCTATGTGAAGGGTACTATTAATAAGGGATTGGTGTTTGATAGAAACAAAGCTGCTCCATATGATGTTACAGGCCTTGTTGATTCTGACTATGCTGGTGATCTTGATACGAGAAGGTTCATATCTGGGTATGTCTTCACCATGTGTGCAGGTGCTATCTCCTGGAAAGCATCACTTCAGTCTATTGTAGCTCTATCTACTACACAGGCTGAGTATGTTGCTGCTACTGAAGGAGTGAAGGAAGCTACTTGGTTGAGGGGCCTCGTTGCTGAGCTTGGAGTTCCACAGGCTACCACTGTGGTGTTTTTGGATAGTCAGAGTGCCATCCACCTAACTAAGAATAATACCTACCATTCAAAGACTAAGCACATCAGTGTCAAGTATCACTATGTCAAAGATACAGTTGTTGCAGGGGAAATAGTTGTGAGGAAGGCTCATACTTCGGAGAATCCTATAAACATGTTGACCAAGCCTCTTCTGATAGCAAAGTTTAAGCATTGCTTAGACTTAGTTGGCATTCACAGTATTTGAGCGCCCCTTGGGGCATTACCCCATGGGGGCATCACCTTCGGGGTGCAATGATAGTGTTCAAGAGTTGGTGATTGGAGATTTCGGTCCAAGGTGGAGATTGTTGGGTTTCGTGGCCCAAAATCCAAGAATTAGCATGGTGGGACCATGCTAGACGACACGAACATATCAGGCGAAGAAGTGGAGCGTCGAATGAAGACAAAAAAATGGCACGAGCATGCCATGCTATGTGGCATGGTCATGCCAGCATGGCACGATGTGACCGTGCCATGTGGTGCAGTCGTGCCGTGCTTAGTTCGGGCGCAGGTTTTCTCTGGTGACTAAGGCTTGTTTTGGCATGCAGTCTTCTTGGTGGCTAGAGTTCTCTTCTCGGGGTAAAACCCTGGACTTCTAGACCCTATATAAAGAGGTCTTACCTAGGATCTAAAATCATCCCTGAATACCAAAACACATTGAGAGGTGGAGAGATTTTGAGAGATTACAAGAGATATTGTAATTTTGCTATTGGATCAAATCACTGTTGTGATTACGATCGTTTTGTACTCTCCCTACTCATACAGTGGATTGATTGTGCTCATCACCGTCCGTGGCTTTTTCCTGCATTGGGTTTCCACGTAAATCTTATGTGTTATTGCTTTGTTCTTGTTATCGTTTTAAATTTTTGAATATTTATTTCATCTTATCGCTTCCGCTATTAGCTTGCTCTAATTCCTAACAAAGGCTTATGCGGCAATTGTTCGTGAGGAACAGCAGCAGCAATTCGCTGAACTGGTCAGCACCAAGAGTGTGATAGAAGGAGCCGCCTTTAAAGCCAATCTGCCAAATCGAGGAAAGATGAATCGACCCAAGTGTAAGCGACGCTAGAAATTGGGTCATGAATGCCATCAATGCTATAAGCTAATTGGGTATCTTTCTAATTAGGGTAATCGACATTCGAATTGGCAAACCTCCGGTGGGAATTCGAGAAACCCACGAACTGTGGCAAACCCTAGAAATTGGATTAAGAACAGCAAAAGAGAAGATGGAGGAGATGGAACGATAGGGCAGGGATAGCGAGCAATAGCCTACCATTATGGTAGTACCAATCATGCCATTGAAAGGGGGGATCTTGGGTTCAGTAATTTCAACCTTGAAGACAACGGTGAGAGGAGTGAGAATAGCCATGTGCAGGTGAGTCAAGCAAGTGACGTGGGTTTTCCTGGCTTCACTTCTTCATAGGTAGAGCAATTATTTAACCTTTTTGAGGAGACAGACAGAAATAAGAAGGAAAATTTACATTTGCGTCATACATTAATAGGGTTATAATTGACTCATTTTTTTTTGTAACAAATGGGTGTTAGTTTTAGAAGGAAATGAAAATGGGTGAAAAAGCAAAGTAAAGTAAAATGACTACAAATACCCTTAATGAGTAAAGGGGAGTTTTTCTATGAGATTGTGTTGGTAGTTAGTGAGAGCCTAATGTGAACGGTTGGATTTTGAAAGAAGCAGTTAACGGAGAAAGCAAACACCAGGCTTGTTCATTTCCACCGTAGTGAGAGAGTAGGCTATGAATTAGAGAGAGGAGAAGAAATTGATAGAGAGGGATCGAAGGCAAAGGTGGACGACAAGAAGGTGGAGAAGAAGCAGTGGACTTTGAGTGTTAGAGATATAGAGATAGAGAAGACAGCCATAGACGGAGAAATTGAGGCTGGACGGTGCAGATGGAAGAAGAGGAGAAGTGGACATTAAGACCGTGGCAAGAACATAGAATATGAAGAACGGCCCAATAACACAATAGAAGGGTAGATTCAAGTTTAATTTGAGGTAAGTAAGTTGAATTCCTTTAATGTAGAAAATACTGTGCGAATTGCTATTGAAAGGGGTTGGTAGAGATACGCTATAAGGGGGGTAGTTGTTGTGAAGTGGCAGTTGGAGAAATGTATGCTGTCTTCATGTCATGTGTTGTTGAAAACTTTGTGAACCGTAGTTTGTTGTTGGCCTAATTAGTGGCCTAGGTAAGCCAAGGTGAAGAGGCGTATTACTTAGTTTGATGGTACTGTAGGTGGAGCTTGAAATAATGAAAGTGTGGATTAATACGACAATTGAGTAACCCGTTATTAGTTCAGTTAAATTTCTACCGTTGACTTCATAATATAAGTGGAAACCTGTGTACACCGTGGTAGACATGTAAGAGCACTCTGGTGCACTGATATCGATTATGCAGCCCAATAGTTAGGAGAACATGAAGGAAAACACGGTAACGAATTAGATGTGGGTATGTATTTCAGTAAGTGTATACCATGGTAGTCATGTTGGATTGAATACGTAAACAGAGGGAAGTAAGTTATCATAGGTGAGATACGTGAATGTTGTTGATAGGTGAAACCGAGAAAGGTGCAAATGTAAACATTGCATAGGTTATAGACATTGAAATATATGGGATACAGTTGCTAACGTCATGATGTAGTAATTGCATGGCAAATGACATTTGATTCCCTCCACTAGTTAAAGGTGGGGATGGTTAGAAGTTGAGGGTACAAATGTGAGTTAAGAATGTGCTGTCATTGAGGTGCACCATTGAAAGATGGAATGTGCATGGTGTAAACCGATGATACAGTAATTGTGTGCCTCGGTAAACAGTAAGGTAAAGTTGGGTAAAAGGAGTGGATGTTCATGTATGCAAATCTCTTCTGTTGTTGGTTGAGTAATAAGGGAAGGGAAAGTGACTATAAAGTTATTCAATGTGGTAGGTAACATAGTTGTTATGATTGATGTGATGCAGGTGTTTGCAATGGAGCTGTGTGGCAGACAGAAAAGAAACCGAAGCCCTGTCATAGAAGCGACAGCGATGGGTAGGGAGAATTCACAAAACGAGATGGATGAAAGTGATTTAACTTATGAGAATAAGGAGGGTGGCGGTGGGATGAGCAGCTCCTCAGTGTCTTTGGAGGAGGAGGCGAGTACAAGCAGTAGAGGAAGGTTGGGGGGTGAGATGTGATCAAAGAAAAGGGATGATAGAGGGGAACGAGAGGCGAGGATGCAGGAAGGTGGAAGTAAGGGACATGCAGGATAGCATGGAAGGCAAGCGAGGTGCGGAGAGTGAAGGGAAAGGGGAAGGCAATGGCAGTTGAGGTAGGTGAGAAGGTGGCAGAAGCTAGTGTTGATATTGTCATCCGACGTCGGTACACATTGGAAGCAGTGTGTGCCCTAAATGATGAGTTGGATGATGATCAAAAGCGCACAATTAGAGACACTGCATGGAGTCCAGTGCTTTAGTATAGGTCATTTGCAATAGATGAACACCTTATGCGGGCCCTCATAGAGTGTTGGAACTTAGACATGAAGTCCTTCAAGATTGGACGGAAGGAGGTACCGTTCTCATTATATGATGTCGTGTTGATTACAGGACTTCCTGCGCATGAAAAGCCTGTTTTGTTTCAACATAGTGAGGCGTCTGGTGAGGTAAAGGGACTACTGAAGGGGGCAATGGATGATCATGTTTCCCGTGAGCGTGGGAAGATAAGGACATTGCAGAAAGATATGCAAATATATAAGAACTACATCTCAATGTTGTTGGAGCTGTGCAGGTCGAATAATACGTGGGATAAAGTGGGTATGTTCACCAAGTTTTATGTGTTGTTGGTTGTTAGTGGGTTGTTATTCCCAAGATGCATTGGTGGTGTGGCATGGGATTTGATATCCATGGTAGATGATGTTAAATCTATGGCTGAGTATAACTGGGTGAAGGCAATGTGGATGTTCCTCGTGGAGGCAATAGAGGAAGCAAAGGAGAAGATGCGCAGCACCAGAAATGTGCAAATAAACGGCTTTGCAATGATATTACAGGTAAGAGATGAAGGTACCAAAGTGTGTTAAAGTTGGTGAACATCATGCATTGACTAATGTAAAGTTATGACACTTTGTTTTTTGAATTATGGGTGTGGTTTTATGAGCACACCAATATCTATTCATTTGGGGGTGACAAATGTGTGCCTCGAATTTTGAGTTGGGTCCACTTATACAAAGGAAAAAAAATATAATGGAAGGTTGGTGGTTGCTGCCATTCATGACAGCCAAGTTGGTACACTTGCAACTGAGGCTTCTGTAGTATTGCAAGAGGTAATGTAATTGGTTAATATGTTCAACTGTCTGTGGTGCAGATAAATGTAGTCCTTGAGGTAAGGGAGGAGAAGAGAGTGAAAGTTGTTGTGAGGGCTTTCATTGATACGGATGAGTATCAAGGTTACATAGAAGATGTGGAGATAAGACCTACTTGAATTGATCAGTACAATATTTATGTGTTGGCGTTGAATTGTAGCAATGGATCCATGTGAGGTGGGTACTGCAATAGTTGGTAGTAGTGGAACTCATGATGCAGTTATAATTTAGTACATATATAGGTTGGACATTATGGTATTACGACTTTAAAATGGTGTTCCTTTTTATAGGGAGTTATAGTATGCCTTGTAAATAATAGAATGATACAGTAGCGTGTGTATGTAACTGTGTTTGTGATGTGATTTTGGAATGTGTTCCTTTTTATAGGGAGTTATAAGCTTGGAGGTGAGACTAAGAAGACTAAGAGACATACTACGGAAGGAGAAAGAAGCTCATACAACAACGAAGAAAGAGTTAGTTGCGACAAAGAAGGAGTTACCTGAGCTGAGGGCAATGATTCAAGCGGGGATGGCAGAGCAAATGTCAACGGAGAAGAAGTGCAAGCAGGAGATGAGAGAGTGGTGGAACGTGGGGGTGGCGGTGCTTCCCTTGTACATCATTCAGAGACCGATGATGGTGTGGTCCGACTGTCACCTCATGTGGGGTCTACAAAGGCCATGCACCAGGAAGGAAAATTGGAGGCTTGCAATGCGGCACTGGGCGATACAGAGCTGCATAGGGATGACGTACATAATGCGATGGATGTTGGTCATAGCACCAGTGACGATGTGCCGGGGCGCGAATCTGCCCTCAAGGTTGTTGTGTTGGGCTTACTGTGGCGAGATCCGGGAGAAGGGATTCAATAATTGCTAGAAAAATTAGGCGAATTCCTCGTCCATGGCATCCATCAGCTTTGCAATCCTCTCCTTACCTAAACCCAGACAGGGCAGTGGGGAAGGGAAGTGTACATGTGCAAAGTTCTACATGTCCCATAAGTGATCGAGAAAATAGGTTGGACCTCCCTCGAAGAGACAAGATGATGGCCCCGAACAGGATGGCACAGAAGAGGATGTTGGCACTTGCGGTAAGGTCGTATAGGAGCGGCAAAGTGCAGCATAAACTGCATACATTGAGGTAGGGAGTTTAACAAAAGCGTGTGTGGTAAGTGTCGGGAGGTTGGACGATAGTGACTCACCGCCTGTTATGTAATCAACTGGCCGCAGTTACTACAAGTTAATGGTTTTAGGGATAACATGAAGGAGAGATCGAAGGCATCACAGTGGAGCCTATTCATGGAGGGGTACTTGGGAATGCGGAAGGTGATGAGTCTAATGGTGGGCTAAGGAAACTCCTGCAACTAGTAATGTTGTCTGTTAAGGTATAAAAGTAGTGTATGTATGTATATGGAATAACTGTTTCATAGTGTTATGAGTGGGTTTAACGTAATTGATTATATAAAATACTTATTGTTTAGGTCGGAGAGGAGGACGTTGGAGTTAGCCAGACACATTCTCCCATTACAGCGGGGTCATCATACAATAACCAAGGGCCCCCAATGACGAAATAGGATGCAAAAATGATCTCCTCAGGTAGCAACATACATGAGGTTAGTGGTTCATTATGTATCTCGTACGTTGGCAGACTGCACCTGAATAAGAACCTCTTTATATGATAAAACTAGGAGTGACCTTAGGGTGCTACTTGTAAACATATGTCGTAAGTCGAGTTGAACATGATAAACATGATGGACTACGTTGGTTAACACAATGGCAAATGTACCGGTTAACATAGGCAGGTAGTTTTTCACCTCAGTTGTTCAATGTAGCAAATTGGTATATCCTTGTTGTGTGAATGACTTCATAGTGCATGTAGTCCTCTTGTGAGGAGTCCTACTCACAGGTGGACTTAGGGCTGTAAAAGTCTGATCCGATATGATAATCCAACCTGAACCCGACCTGAATTTACTGAGAGAAATACGAACCCGACCCGAACCGAACTGATTTTGACCCGAAGTTAACAAAATTTGACTGTTTCAAGGCCGATATGAAATTAACCCATTTATTAAATGGATCCGTTTTACAGCTCTCGATGGACTTGTCTGCCTACATGTTAGATAAAGTGCACCATGGTAAATACCAAACCATGAAATGGTAAATAGAGGGGCAAAACAAATCCTATATTCCTATACCGGTTGCAGTGTCATGTTTCATGTATGCAATAGCTTGATGAGTGAGTTAAATATGTAAGTGTTCACACTGGCTTATGTACAGTACACATTGTTTGCAACTGACATGTGCGCCGCTGTGGTAAACGGAATACAACTTATAATTGGATGCAGCATGCGAAAAAATTCACATGGTACGTTCACAACATGCCTTATGACGTGTTTTGATTGTGTATTATGTTGTACACATTCGTGCAGGATTGCGAAGAAGAGATGAACCCCAATGTCATTATACGCGTGGGTCTCATTGTGGTTGAGGGAGTTGAACGAAATGTCATTGATGCTGTAGAAGTCACTATATTCTGCTCGGAGAGGTGCATAGACGAGCAAGTAATGTAGAACTTATAGTTTCTGTGTCTGGAAATACAAGTGTGGTCAGATAATCATCTGTGGTGACCATGGCCATGGAATGTGGACTACAAGTCGCGGTTGTATTTTTACGAATAGCAATCAACCTACGCACCTATTGCTGCAAGGACTAATGTGCCACAAATTTGTGTAGGCTGGTGAGGTCGGTGGGAACTCCCCCGGCCGATGGGGCAATGGTGAGGAGTTCAAATGAGCATATGAAAGTTAGTCCTGCAGAAGCTACAAATGCCATTGCACAACCGGAACTTAACCCACTCAAGGATCAGCTAGTGCGAGATGTTATGATTATGCGCTTCATAAACCAATGTCGAATAGGACATGATATTTGCACTGGCATACAATGGTGCATGACCTTTTCCTTTGTCTTGGTACAATTGTGCGTACACTTTGCAGAAAGAGGGGAAGTCCCACCCCGTGTTAGACGAGCGCCCCACGCCGGAAGCATATACTCAGCCGAGCTCTTCTGAGGCACTAGTTCCCAGTCCACCGCCCGCACCAAGTATAGTGGATGAGCAGGTGCGTGACGTAGTTGTTTATGTCTTTGTGTACAATTTGTATATATACACGCTTACACATATGAAGCTGTATTCCGTCGCACTGTGTTACCCCTTCCACTGCACCACACGTGGTGTAGAAATCCACCATGTGGGAGTCACCCCCTCATCTGCAGCACATGGCAGTCAATCCCCCCTTCCCCAGGTCATCCACAAACTGCTGCAGTAGTGGGTGCGTCTGCCAGTGTGCTCCCGCAGTCAACCTTGGTATACCTTGGGCAGTACTGCGATTGACATGTGAAGCTCCCATAGTGATCATATACATAACTACATATATGCATGTATTGAAATTTAAAGAAATATGTATATATATATATATATATATATATATATATATATATATATATATATATATATATATATATATATATATATAT